>JAOANR010000014.1:766619-871062 GCA_030278955.1 Hygrophila difformis | reverse complement strand
CTGATTCCACGAAGGTGCTTATATATTTCTCAGTTCCAAAATTAAGAAAATAATATCATTTTGATTTTGATTACTCAATGATATTTCTTCTATTATGTCTACAAACCAAATTTTAATATATACTGATACTCGAAGTTCAAGCGAAAATGACATACTTTATTTGCTATATTATAATCAGCAATCCCTCTTACTGATGTTTGTTGCATTATTCTGTTTCTTGGCAGAACTACAATCGCGATCTTTTCCTTTTTTTGTACATTCTTCTCATCATAGCTTCTGCAATGACATCTCTTAAGAAACACCATGACAAGTCAGCATTTTCTGGAAAATCAATCCTCTACCTTAATCGTCATCAAACCGAAGAATGGAAAGGATGGATGCAGGCAAGTTTCTAGTTAAATGATATGGCAAATGAGTTCTCTAGGAAGTGTTTTAGAGAAAAGTCTCTGTAACATACACAAGAGATACACCATGAATTGGGTCAAAAGAAGTGAAATTATGAACAATTTTTTTTCCTTAAATCCCTAAGTTACGCTGCCTTTTCATATTTTATGTTCTAAGGCTTTGCTCTTTAGTCTTTATTTTATATACCCCCCCCCCCCCCCCCCCATTGGATACTGATGTCAGCAGGTTCTGTTTTTGATGTACCATTACTTTGCTGCAACGGAGATATACAATGCAATTCGTGTATTTATTGCCGCATATGTGTGGATGACTGGATTCGGGAATTTCTCCTATTATTACATTCGTAAAGATTTTAGTCTTGCTCGATTTGCTCAGGTGACTCTGCAACCTCTTGTTTTTTCCAGCTTTTTCAATAATATTAGTGATTGCTCAAAGTTTGAAAATGATCTGTTTGCAGATGATGTGGCGGCTCAACTTTTTTGTAGCATTTTGTTGTATTGTTCTAAACAATGACTACATGCTCTATTACATCTGTCCAATGCATACTCTCTTCACTCTCATGGTGTATGGGGCCCTTGGCATCGGTTACCAATATAATGAGATTAGATCAGTCATTATTCTCAAGATTTTAGCCTGCTTTCTGGTGGTCATTATTGTATGGGAAATTCCTGGAGTTTTTGAGATCCTATGGAGTCCTTTCTCTTTTATTTTAGGTACTTGTCTGGTTGATAACTTCTTGTTTTAGTTATTTTCTCTGTGATTGTTGAATTGTTCTTCCATTAATTTTATGTACTATTTCTGTCCCTGTTGTTAAACCCTTATTAATTGCAATTGTTTGTGTAACTGGCAGGATATGATGATCCTGCAAAACCAGACCTTCCTCGGCTTCATGAGTGGCATTTTAGGTCTGGGCTTGATCGTTACATATGGATCATTGGCATGATCTATGCCTATTTCCACCCAAATGTAATGTTTTAAGATTGAGACCTTTTGCAGATGGCTTCCCTATATGGATGTGAATGCATATGGTTTGTTTTTGTTTTGTTTTTTGTTTTTTGTTTTTTTTTTCAGATTGAAAGGTGGATGGAAAAATTGGAGGAGGCAGAAACCAAACAAAGACGTACAATCAAGACAACAATTGTTACATCAGCTGTAGTTGTAAGTCATTTTGTTTATGGAGATCATTGTGGTTGCAGTTTTCTTATCTAAAATGTTTCCATTATAATCCAACTTATAGGCTGGCTACTTATGGTATGAGTATATATACAAGCTCGATAAGGTTGCATACAACAAGCTCCATCCTTACACATCATGGATTCCCATTACGTCAGTACCAAAACACTACGAATTTGTTTTTGATGCATTTAAGTCTGCAAAGCCTCACATCTGTTTCTTCCCTTTTCTTATGATCTAGTGTCTACATTTGTTTGCGGAATTTTACCCAAGAACTCCGGAACTTTTCATTGACCCTCTTTGCGTAAGCTTTGTTCTTACTGTATTTTTTTATATTTTTTGTAAAAAAATGCTATTCTACTTCACTGATTGGAAGTTTTATTTTTGAAGGTGGCTTGGCAAAATTACATTGGAGACGTACATTTCCCAGTTTCACATCTGGCTTCGGTAGGTTGGATATTTTCTTATTTTGGACATCTTTGTATATCTGAGACTTGGAATCCCTGCTTACATGATTTCCAATAACGTATATGCAGATCAAATGTGCCCAATGGACAGCCTAAATGGCTACTCTCTTTTATTCCAGATTATCCGTTGCTTAACTTTATGCTGACAACGGCTATCTATGTTTTGGTGAGTTGTTCCTTCACGTGCTATGTTTGAATATCTAATTAATGCCTAGTTTGGTAATCCCATTCCTTATTGAAAACGTGGTGATTTCAGTTCTTGATTTATCTTTATTCAAGCACAATAGTATGTTTTAGGTAAATTTGAGATTTTAGTTTTACTGAATGCTACTTGAGTTGCTAATGGTTCATATATTCCTTACGACATTGGACTTCAGGTATCATATCGGTTGTTCGAACTCACCAATACACTCAAGTCAGCTTTTGTACCCTCGAGAGATAATCGGAGACTATTTCACAATTTTGTCACTGGAGTTATCATCTCAGTGTGTTTATATTGTATTTCGTTCATCCTTGTCCAGCTCTCCCATTAGTGTGTATTGCGTAAGTTATCCATCTATGCCATCGATAGACTAATAATATTGATTTATGCAACTGGTTTTATTTGTCTATTTACAATTTAATTTTACCACTTGATTTATAGTTATGTGCAGGCCTCTGCGTCATTGAAGCTGCGAAGTCAGCTATATTAGTCAAACAACACTATCTGGACAAAGTGAAATATTCATACAGTCGAACGGTCTTGGACACGGAAGTTCTCGTTCCAGATATAGTTGTCCTAGCTCTGCCATTCGCTGCAATTTTGTGGGATGTCCTCGTCTCTTGTAATATGAATTTTAGTCGCAGGATGTGCAATTCATTTTTTACTTCCAACTTTTACATGATAACACGAAAACGATAAGCTCCTGTAACTGGATTTTGCCAATGGTTATATTCGATCTCTGTTGGGAAGCTGTGGTGCGTAGGGATTGTAGTGGTGCAGATGTATTCCTGTATGAACTTATGTTGTGCCCAATTGCTGAAACTACAGTTTTTATTTCAGAGGAAATTTTAACCGAATGCAGATGTTTCTTAAGTTTGCAGCATCTTCATGTTTCTTAGTTCCCAGTTAGAGATCGATAGAACTTACCACATTGGCCCAGTTTGATAGCACTCATCACAATATCTTATAGGGGTACATTTTTCGTTTCCAATTTTCTGATCAGAAACGAAATGAACATTTGCTGTGGTGATGATAGGCAAATATTCATATATAAGCCCTCCCTCAGGAGTCGGGACAAGAAATAGGTAAAAAAAAGAGTGTGGCAACTATTAAATTGTGGAATAAAATCCAAGGGCACAGCACAAGCCGCATGACTCGTGGCTCATCATCCTAAATCAAAATGCAATGGACTTTGAATGCTGTAACTGTTGAGCCTTTACAGGGAATTAGTCTAGTTTTTTGTTTCAGGCTCACACAAAGATGATGAAGAAGCTTACTACTCTTATAACCAAATCAGTGAATCAACTGATGACCAGAATAGTTACCTATGCTTCTGAATAATCCAGATTATGGGAGAAATCGAGGAGCAAGAGTTCAGATGGATAGGTAATAATTACTACTACTACTTTCATTCGAACACACAAAATGATCAATTTTTCTTCTTTCAATTCTTGCTTATTTTTAATGGAAGAAGGAAGAAGTTGTTATATTTGCTATATATAATACTCTATTCTGTGCATCAACAGTTGAGCAATCCGAGGAACAGACCAGAACCAGAACCAGAATGAGAAGCTGCAGGACTCCTCCTGACACTGCTACAGCCATTGCCATTGCCGAGTACTCCTCCAAGTCCGATCAACCAAAAACAAAGACATGGTGGGCTTGGATGGTTGTTTACACGCTATTTGTCCTCATTGGGCAGTCCAGCGCCACTCTTCTCGGAAGACTCTACTACAATGATGGTGGAAACACCATCCTGCTTGCAGCACTTCTGGAAACCATTGGATTCCCGATTCTCATCCCGTTTGCCTTATTTTTGTCCTCACGGGATCGATCTAGAAAGGACAGACCGCTGACAAATGATCAGGCAAATGGCCTGGTCGTAGCAGCTGTCTACATCTTTCTCGGGCTATCTCAGGCGGGAAGTAGTGTGTTGTATGCAATCGGTCTCCAAAATCTTCCCGTCTCCACTTTTTCTTTGATCAACACCACACAGTTAGGCTTCAATGCCTTCTTCTCCTTCTTCCTCAACGCGCAAAAAATCACTCCTCCAATACTCAATTCCTTAGTCCTCTTGACCATCTCCTCAACCCTGCTTATATTTCAAAATGGCGCTAAAAGCCCACCTGGAAACCCGAAAAGAAAACATTTTGTGATGGGATTCTCATGCACTCTAATTGCATCCGCTTTGTACTCCCTAACACTTTCGACAACACAGCTGACCTTCAACAAGGTGCTCAAAAGGGAAACTTTTTCCACTGTGCTGAACATGATTGTGTGCCAGGAACTTGTGGCTACCTGTATTGTCACTGTCCCACTCTTTATCACGGGTGAATGGCGCGTCCTGAGAAACGAGATGGAGAATTTTGAGCTGGGGAAAGGAGTGTATGTGACTGTTGTGGTGATGATTGCAGTGGCTTGGCAGGTGTGCTCCATTGGAGCCGTGGGATTAATCTTTCAAGTTTCTTCATTGTTTTCCAATGTTATAAGCACTGTGGGGTTGCCAATTGTGCCCATTCTGGCTGCAGTGTTTTTTCATGAGAAGTTGGATGGAATCAAGGTGATTTCCATTGTCCTGGCGGTTTGGGGATTTGCTTCTTATGTTTATCAGCATTATCTGAATGAGAGTAAAAGTATAAACACTGGTGAAAGAAGTCTCAATGTTGTAGAAGAATCATGTATTGCCAAGAACTTTATCAGCCATGAATCTCAATATGATTAGTGATTTCTGTTTCATCTTCTTCTGTTCGTTTCTTCGTTTCAACTTTCAAGTTGAATGAAAATCTGTAGCTATTGAAATGACTTCTGTCACTGATTTCTTTCATGATGACCTGCCAAAACATTTTACCTTGCAAATCTAGAACATAATTGTTATTTATTTTTAAGATACACAAAAAAAGTTGTTCATTTTGACATCTTGTTGTCATTCATAATGTGTGTTGCCATTCTCCAATATACTCTGTTTATCTGTCTGTGTCAGACTAACAAACATAATCGCAATCTGTTGTGCCTACCGCGTGTAGAGTCAGTCAAGTTCATCATCTTAAATCAAGAACTAATAAATTTAGACCCCCACTGATATAAAATGTGTCTTTCTTTGGATTTCTCATTTTCCCAATGGTAATAAATACTACGGAGTACTATTTTAGATATCTTCCATTACCAACATTATACAAAGCCGCACAAGCCAGAGAGTTCTTGTGTTTGAATTGGAACTAACATACTACATGCACATGAATCATGATGACATGAAATATTCTCTTCTCTAAATATCAAATTCCTATGATAGAAGCATCTGTTTCAGATCATTCCACGAATCTTTGAAAGAGAGGACAACACTTGCTCCATGCCAGGCCGGTTTTCAGGATCGACACTGGTGCAAGACAATGCCAAGTGGAAAAGCTCTTCTAAAACATCTTCTTTCTGGGAAATGTCTGAAGCCAAACACGGATCCAAAACTTGGCAAAGTCGGTTTCTTCCTTGTTGCAGTGCTTGCTGGATGAGCTGAGCTAAGGTTATGGGCAGCCCGTCTTCACTGGTGAGTCCTGTTGGCCTTCTCTTTGTCATTAACTCAATCAGTACCACACCGAAGCTGAACACATCTACTTTTGTCGTTACTTTCCTCATGTAGGCAAACTCTGATATACACAGAGTAAGTTGATTAGATTAGATTTGGAGAGGGAATCATTGATGATTTGTTATAGTCCAGAAATAATGGGAAACAAGTTACCTGGAGCCAAGTACCCAATAGTTCCCTCAAAGCCTGATGAGGAGAACGTGCTTCCTCCTTCCTCAAGATGAACTCCCAATATACGTGCGGTGCCAAAATCACTTACACGAGCTTCCATCTTACTGTCAAGAAGAACATTTGAAGGCTTCAAGTCACAATGCACAATAGGGAAGTCATAGCCTGAGTGCAAATACATCAATGCACTAGCAATAGAAACTAAAGCATCAATTCGTTGTGCCAGTTTCAAGCTGGGTGATTCCACTTTTGTGCCATGTATGGCATTCTCCAAGCTTCCATTTTCCATGAATTCCAAGACTAGTGCTTTGAGGTTTCTACTTTCCCAGGCGTATCCCAGCACTTTGACAAGATTCCTGTGGCGTACTTGGCCCAATGTGTTGACTTCCCTGTAGAAGCATTTGTCAGACTCAGCTGCAAACTGGTGCAGATTCAGCTTCTTTACAGCTACCTGGAGTCCATCTTCCAGGGTGCCCCTGTAAACAGTGCTTAAAGTGCTTGAGCCAATTATGTTTTCCAGGCTGAAGGAATTTGTGGCAGCTGATATATCCTTTGTGTCATATCTCTTCAATATTGTCGCTGATAGGTGCTCGAGGTTTGAATTCCTGATCAGGTTGATGTTTTGCTTCTTCATCTTTTGGCGAATGGTGAAGAAAGTAATGAGTATTATTAGAACGCATCCAAGTGCGGCTAACATGCCAATCAGTGCTTTCTTTGGGAAACGGTGGAAACTTGACAGCTTGCTTCGACAATGCTTCAATTTATTTGTTCCACAGAGACCTGGATTTCCCTGTAGGCTGGCCGGATTCATGTGCGCAAACACGCCTTCTCCTGGAACACGACCTTGGAGCAGATTGAAAGAAAGATTGAGATCCTTCAAGCTCGTAATGTTGGCAAAGCCCTCTGGAATGTTTCCGGTGAGCTTGTTTTGTGACAAGTCCACCATGGAGAGATGCCTCAGACTTGCCAGTGTCTCAGGAATCCCGCCATCTAACTGATTTCTCGACAGGTTTAGGCTTTCCAGCTGATTGAGCTGAGGAAAAATGTCGCCAGGAATTTGACCAGAGAAGCTATTCCCTGACAGATCCAGAGAGAGCAAATTTCTGCAGCCCTTCAGTGAATGAGGGATGGTTCCTGACAATTTATTGTTAGACATATCGATTTCCTGAACCATGTCTAACATTCCCAACCCATCTGGGATCGTCCCATCCAGGGCATTATGCGACAGGTTGAGGTAGATCTGCATACTCTTCATAGCTGCAATCATTGATCCCGGGACAGGTCCTGTGAAATTGTTGTGCGAAAGATCCAAACTTGTCAGGCGGATGAGATGCCCAAACCGCTCTGGAAGTGTCCCGTTCAGTCTGTTTCCACTCAGATCCAAGGTAGAAAGCAATTCGAGTTCGGTAATTGCTTCCGGGATTGGCCCTACCAATCTATTATTCTGCACCAGAAGAACAGTCAATTGTTTGAGCTCAGAAAGTTGCTCAGGGATTATACCTTCCAGATCGTTGCTGCCAAGGGAAAGACCCTGGAGAGCTTTGAGGTTCGACAGTTCCCCTGGAATTGTACCTGAAAATTTATTCCTACGAATCCCCAAAGACTGCAGCCGAGTTAGATTACCAATCTCTTTAGGAATCGGCCCAGAAAGTGAGTTCCTTGAAGCTCCAAAAATTCTGAGGTTCACCAGCTTGCCGATGCGTGGCTTCAGTGGCCCACTCAAATTGTTAATGCTTAGATCAATCACTTGAAGTTGTGTGCAATCGAAAAGGTCGTCCGGTATGCCTCCAGTGATTCCATTATCCCCCAAGGAAATGAACGTCAGATTTGACATCTGGCCGAGCCCCCGCGGAACGTTTCCGGTTAAGTTATTTCGCGTCAAACTAATGGTCAGAAGCCTTGTGCAGTTGACAATACTGGGTGGAATGGACCCCTCCAGTAGATTGTCATTTGCTGTAAGGTTCTTGAGATTAGACAGCAATCCAATGTCGGCTGGTAGAGGACCTGTCAGGGAATTGAAGCTAATAGACAGGTATGTTAAGTTGCTCAATTGGGTTATGCTGGATGGGATCTCTCCACTGAAGTTGTTGGAATGGAGCGTAAGAACTTCCAAAGATCGCAAAGAGGCAATCTTGGATGAAATTCTACCCTCCAATGCATTCTCGGACAGCCCCAAATGGGTTAGGGATTTCAGGCGGAACAAGGAGTCAGGTACAGTGGAATTGAGACTGTTGTCGTACAGCCGTAGGGCTTGTAAATTCACCAGGTTACCAATCTCGGAAGGAATGCTTCCAATGAATTGGTTGGAGTAAATATTCAGGAGAACAAGCTTCGTACAGGAACCGATTTCTGGTGGGATTTCACCAGACAGAAAGTTGTCGTATAACTGAAGAATTTCTAAATTTGATAAGTTACCTATTTCTGGAGGGATCATTCCAGACAGCCGGTTCAAACTCAGATCAAAGGCCTGGATTTCTCTCAATCTGCCTACAGAGGCAGGAATGGAGCCCTGTAAGGAGTTTTCATAAGCAACAAACAATTGAAGATTGATCAAATCACCGATATTCCCTGGAATGGAGCCTGTGAGGTTATTTCGGATTAAACCAAGTTGCAAGAGTGCAGTGCAGTTGGATAAACTGTCGGGGATGCTTCCAGTCAGGAAGTTATTCCCCAAGTCCATTGACTGCAGGTTTTTCAGATTTCCAAGCTCTCGGGGAATGAATCCAGAAAGGGAATTGTTGAAAAGGGCTAATTGGGCAAGCTGAGAGCAAGAAGCCAACTGAGGGGGAATGTTTCCGGTGAATGAATTGTGAGATAAGTCAAGGAGCTGGAGGCTGGAAAGATTTCCAAGAAATGGGGAAATCTGGCCCCGGAGCTGCCGGTCGAGGATTGAAATGGAAATCACGTTCCCGGACAGGGAATCGCAGGCAATTCCAGACCAATTGCAGTGGTGGTGGTGGTGGTGGAGGGTGTCATTCCATTTCCAATCAAGAAGGGCCCCTGAGGGGTCGCTGGTTATTGAGTTCTTGAAGGATTTGAGAGCCTGGATTTCGAGATCGGGCAGGGCTGCAGCTGCAGGATGAGTTGATAGAGGAGATGTGAGAGTGAGGAGGAGGAGGAGGAATATGATTGAGATTGGTGCAGTTAGAGTAAATGTAGTAGTAATTCTGAAGTAGGGCGACATTAGTGTCATAGTGTGTGGGTGTGAAGTAGTAGTACTCCGTATTTGTTTAGTGGAGAATGGGTGTGTCAACTCATGAATATGAGTGAGTATATATAGAGTATGTTTGGATGCCAGTAGATTGAGCAGCGGAAAGCGGATTAGAACTGTATATTCTCTCATAATTCTCTCTCCTATATTCTCTCATAATTCTCTCTCCGAATCTGCTATCCGCTAGTGGATCTGCTGACTCCCAAACATTCCCATAGTATAGAATATTATGGGCCGAAGAGCATTTATACTGTATATGGGAAAGGACTCAAAAGGAGACTAATAATAAAGCTTTTGGTTTTGGATGATATGGTAAAGCCTTTTGATTGAGTTGGGTTGACTACTACTCCCATTCCCATATCATCACAAGTGGTAGTCAACCAGTAGGCCAGCCATTCCATTCTATCGCAAATGGAACCAGTTTAAGCGTGTGTTTTGAAACAAGGCCACTGAATGTTACACCATCTTTGTCGTGGCGGCCTCTAGTCATCATCATATTCATGTCCCTGTCGTCGTCTGTCCTAAAATTGAATTAAAATAATTAAGTGGTGTACTAGATAGTACTACAAGTTGGCAAGAAAATGGTGTCGATCAATCATCCCCCCCACAATTATAGTCAAAATTGTGAGGCTGTAAACTTTAACTGGAGATTTGAAGTTGATGAATGAATTCAGCTTGATTGATGCTGTCCTGTCGTGGGGGTTTACTATCGCCGTATTGGATTTGGAGTGGTGTGACAATGACATCCTTCCAGACACTCACCAGTTTGTCCCACTCAACACCCACTTTTTTTTTTGGTTCTTTCTTGTTTTTCTTTTTTTAAAACCTAAATTGCGGTGGCAGGCAATAAAGGACAAATTTCTCATATGAGGCTATGACCCCCGTCCAATTATAGGCTATATAAACTCAGTAATCTTTATTTCTTGCCGACATGGGGAAACAACCCATTGGGCCCTTAAGATGAGATGAGGTGAGATTACTTGTCGGCCCATGAAAATAAAATAATAAAAAAATTAGGGTCAAGGACCCCTTTATTTTTGTTTGAGTTTTTAAAAGACCCCTTCCAAAATTCTTACACTTTAAGCCCCACCTACAGTTTTGACTTGGTTTAAACGACCCTACACAATCCTAATCCAATTAAGTTTCTAATTAAGTTTCTAAAGAAGCGGGATTAGGAAAAAAGAGAGACAACGGGCAAGAAGAAACAGAGAGGGAGAAACGGAGAGAAACGGGCAAGAGGAGAAATACCTTTTGGAGAAACGAGAGCTCACAAGATCGAAAACCTTGGAAGCGCAATTCTGGAGAAACGAGAGAGGGAGTACCGTTCGGAGAAGTGGAGACATATCGGAGAATTACCGTTCGGGGAAAGGGAGGGAGAAGAAGAAAACCTAGCATCGAGCGCAAGAGAGAGCTTGAGAGAAAGCATAGAGAGAAACCGAAAAGAGAAAGAAGAAGGAGCAACACTTGACCTTACGAGAGAGGAAGAAGAAGACCGCTCCTCAATGCCACCGAAGGAGCAAGCTGCATCCTCAATGCCACCGAAGAGGAAGACCGCTCCCACCGAAGAGGCCGACGGAGGTGGTCCAGGTACGGTGTTGATCTTCATTTTATTTGGTTTTGTGTATAAGGTGTTTGTGTGATATCTAATTTAGCAATTTCGATTGAAGTTAGTTATAATTGTCTGATTTCTGTTTATTTGAAGAATTAGGGGGAAGTGAAATTTGAATCTTGTGATTAGTTTTGTGAATGTATTCTGCACATAATGTGTTCGATGAAATGATTAAATTGGTTATTAGGCGGTTTAGTAGTACTATGGCATCCTTGTGTATATCCCAATTATTCCAGGCTTCTTCATTGCAAATTGCTTTGGTTTCTTGTCTTTTCTTGTACAGTAGTATATGTCTTTCTTGTCAAACAAATACATGTTCTATTTTCCTGATGTTGAATGATGGTTTTATGTATTTATGAATAGGTGGTTCGAATGAAAGAAAAATACAAGCTCCTCGTTGCTCTGCGAAATACCTACGAGAAGTTTTGGAAGAGGTAGAGATCAGGTGGTCGGTACAGCAAAGAGAGGCAATAGAGGCCACCGGATTTGGCCATCTGACAAAGGTGAGCAAAGAGAGTGCCTTTCTCCCACGCCTGCAAGCGCTCCTAGAAATGTTTAGTCCGGCTACGCGAAGCTTTATAGTGGGCGATGGCATTAGTATAAAGTTTTGTGCTCGTGAGTTTTCATTGGTGCTTGGCTTGAGGCACGCAGGACATCATGTCGACAAGAGGTTGGAGCACAATCCGAAGAATATATCGAATAAGTTCTTCAACGGCAGGTGTGTGGATGTTAAAAGAACTGAATTTGCGAAGGCTCTACGGGATTGGGCCGGAGAAGCGGAGGGCAATGATAGGTGCAGTCCCGGGGAGTATGCAAGCTTGTATACATTGTTGGTGTTTAATTGTCTACTGTTTCCCACCACCGGGTACACGACGCCTAAGTTCCTATGGCACTACGTTGAGGATACAACTATTTTGGGGGAGTATGCTTGGGGACCGGCTGTGTACTCATATTTGGTCGAGTCCATGATAGGATTTGTGGAGGGTAGATCCTCATATGTGAGTGGTTGTACTGTTGGTCTATTGGTAAGTTTGTTAGTCATAGAACTAATATAGGTGCTTATGCATTCAATGAGGTGGAGCTAACCCCGGCATTGTTGATTATCATATGTAATTGCAGGCATGGTTTTATGAGAGGATGCCAAATTTTGGCAAGCCAATCGATGTTGTGAGATTTCCAAGGATTACGAGATGGGTTGACAAAAGCGGGAAGATTGAAGGATGTCGGCAAGAGTTACGGGAGGTGATGGCCGATGATATGGTGAGTCTTATCCCATTGGAAGTGGAGAAGATGTTGTTTGAGCCCCCAAGGGTATTGGTATGTTGAATTCACGATTTAATTTAATTTTATTTTATAGTTTTTGTTATAATGTCATAGTTAGTATTGAAAAAATGTTGGTTGCCTACATAAAGGAACCGGATGTGGGTGTGTTGGAACGAAATGTGGAGGAGGAGGGGGAAGAAGAGCAAGTTACAGCTGAGGAGGATTTTGGAGGGAAGGGGGATGACCATAGGTTGGAAGAGGTGGATGTGACGGGTGTGGATGCGGTAGTTAATGAGAAAGTGCCGGTTTTGGTAGCGAATGTGGATGAGAATGAAGGACTGATTAAAAAGGGATCCGAGGAAAATGTAGAGGATAGCAAGCAAGAGGATGAGAAGAGGGATGAAAGGCAGGAGGAGGACGATGCCGGGGATGAAAGACAGGAGGAGGACGATGCCAGGGATGAAAGACAGGAGGAGGTCGTTCCACAGACCGACAAGAAGCTTGTCTCATCGTTGGTGAAGAATGTCCAAAATAGGAAGGATCGGAGGCCGAAGAAGATTGACCCGGATTTCACTACACAGAAGAGAAAAAGAAAGCGATCTGGGAATGTACAAGAACCGGGAAGAAGGACAGCACAAGAACCGGTAAGACGTCTACTGCGTTTTGATTGATTATTCAACTTCCATGATTAATTACACCCTATAAGCTAATATGGTATTATTTTAATTTCGCAGCTTGATGTTGATGATTTGGACACAACATCCAGTGGGGATGAGGCCTTTGCACCTCACAAGGGGAGACGGGATTGGTCCGGGCGGGATGAAGTTGATGAAGGGAGGAGGGGCCTACTCGACAGGTTCATTGATGGCGAGATGATAGGGTAAGTGGTAAATCGTGTCATATTATTAGTTACCAATATAATTAATTACATTTCAATGGTGTTGTTTGTGTTCTATATCTTGAAACTGTAGGAAGACTGTGTGGGAGGGGGACGGTGTTTCTGTGCATGTATCCGAAGTGATTAAGTTGCTGACGAATGAGCCCCTATCTGGTACTATCATCGATGCATGCCTACAAGTCTTTGCGTCGGACTATTACCAAAGGTTGTATGAATTCCCTTGTCGTGCGGTCTTCTTGAGCACATTAACCACGGTGAGTGTATTTATTATATACTGTAGTTGATTCTTTACTTAGTGTAAGTGTTTATGATTAATGAAAGGTTAACTGCTTTGCTTCAGCAAAATATTGAGAATGTGATGCTAGCACACTACCCACAAAACAAGATGGATTGGACCGAGGTTGAATGCGAAGGAATTACATAAATACAATTAAATATAAGTAATTAAATACATACAATTAATTCTAAGTAATTAAATGTATATAATTCAATATAAGTAAATAAATATATAACCGTAAACTCTAAATATTCAATCTTGTTCGACAACTAACCACTACACACTACTTAGTTATCATGCTCTATAATACTTGAGAATATATAACCGTAAACCCTAAACCCTAATGCTAACCATAAACCCTAAAGCAAAGGAATTACATAAATACAATTAAATATAAGTAATTAAATACATACAATTAATTCTAAGTAATTAAATGTATATAATTCAATATAAGTAAATAAATATATAACCGTAAACTCTAAATATTCAATCTTGTTCGACAACTTACCACTACACACTACTTAGTTATCATGCTCTATAATACTTAAGAATATATAACCGTAAACCCTAAACCCTAATGCTAACCATAAACCCTAAAGCAAAAGAATTACATAAATACAATTAAATATAAGTAATTAAATACATACAATTAAATATAAGTAAATAAACAATTAAATATAAGTAAATAAATATACACAATTAAAAGTAAATAAATATATACATTTAAATATATACAATAAATCATGTTATGTGAAGATAACAATTACCATAGACCATGTTATATTTACCACGTCTAATAATCTTCGTTTACCACAAACTATGTAAAACTTACCAAATAGTACTGTGTGAT
Source organism: Hygrophila difformis (assembly GCA_030278955.1). Classification (NCBI taxonomy): domain Eukaryota; kingdom Viridiplantae; phylum Streptophyta; class Magnoliopsida; order Lamiales; family Acanthaceae; genus Hygrophila; species Hygrophila difformis. The sequence goes on along the minus strand of JAOANR010000014.1, from coordinate 856,962 downwards.
TTACCACAAGTGTTGCTCTTGATTTACCATGTCTTGGGTAAATAGTTTACCATATAATTTAGATGGTTTACCACAATACTATGTACGATTTACCAAAGAAAAAAAACACTACTTTTTGCACGGGGGAGAAGCACCGTCCATCCACAAACCGTCTCTCACACTCTGTTTTCCAACATTGAATGCACGGTCAAAGGGACGGCCGTCCTCAAACCCCCAGGACCGTCCTGACTATCCCGTTTGATACAGGAGGTACGGGACGGTTTAAGGACGGTCCCGGAAAACCGTCCCGCGCACCGTCCGCCCCTACAGTCTTGTACAGGCCTTCTGGTACGGTCAGAGGACGGTTCGTGCAACCGTCCCATTCACCATCCTCCCCTACAGGCTTGTACAGGCCTTCTGGTACGGTCAGAGGACGGTTCGTGCAACCGTCCCATTCACCGTCCCGTTGCGTGTCAATAAGGCTTTACCAGGAATGTATGTGGATTTACCAGATTATTACTTACCACTTTACCATGTTAGAATTTCCACTTTACCAGGTTCTGTGTTTATTGTCACCAAAATTTTCATTATGAAACCACACCATACCAACATACATCATCACATAGAACCATAAGCCAACATAAAAATTATAATCCAACATCCAGAAATTCAACATCACATAGAACCATAACCAAACATCTAGAATCATAATCCAACATCCAGAACTTCAACTTCCAATAAGTCCACATTGCACTTGCAAATTTAAACCATACAATATATGGCAATCAAGTGTTTGTGCTTCAATTAACTACCAAAAATGGACATGCCCACATAACCTACGTAGGAACTCTAGAAACTCGTGGATTCCTGCACGTACGTTTGTTGTGGCCGGGCAAACCGCATGACTTGCATTTATTACCACTCCTAACGGTTTGGGAAGGGATGCGCTTCGTTTTTCTTCGTCCCGGCTGCGGGCGCACGTCAGGGGGTTGAACTTTGTCGGTCGCCACCTCCAATGGTTCGTCCTCGTGTATGGCACACATAGGGTAGATAGCATCTTCGTAGGCCTTACGAAACATTTCAACACTGTAGTAAGGATCCACATAGTCATATGAAGATACGTGCATGTCAGATATGCAATACAAGGCATGTGCACAAGGAAGACCAACTATTTGCCATCCCCTACACGAGCACTCCCGTTTGTTGAGGTCAACTATCATCTTTGACAGCCCCTCCCGCACCTCGTACAATCCGGCCATCGACCTAACACATGACAAGGACCCGGACTTGTTCAACCTGGATTGTAGTTTCTTCTCTTGTACTGGACATAGCTCTCTGAACCAACCTGCAGACTGCTCCCTTCTCTCACACATCATTGTCATAACTTTCAATCGTATCGTATCTACCATGGCAGCAGGTTGCAGACCTCTAGCAGCCTTTATCCATGAGTTCCAACTCTCGACTGGATTATTGTGTAACACTCCCCATCTCATCCCCGGGAAGAATGCATTGGCCCACCGTTCCGGACGGGAACGTGCAATGAATTCCTTGGCAGGCTCCTTGAATGTATCCAAGATCTTCTTCATGTATTTTTCATACTCAGTTGAAGTGGCTGCTTTTGCTGCCTTTTGGAAAATGTTACCCCATTTCCCCCTATTGTGCAGTGGATTAGATGACATCACCTGTTACATCAAGTACACATCATCAATCAAATAATCCATTCAATGCAATAAAAAACACGAGTTACTGTGATATTCTAAAGTGGATACATACATCAGTTTTAAAATTTTCTATTAGATGGCGTAGACATATTGCATGCAAACATTCGGGGAATATAGCACTTTTTGCGTTCATAAGCCCCGGGTGCCTATCCATGAACAAAACAAGCTTCTCAAAATCGTAGTCCTCTCTTTGCGCTTCAATGGCTCTACGTAACTTTTGACAAAACCATCCCCAACTCTCGTTGGTCTCACCATCAACAACTACAAAACATTGAAAATTAAATACAAATAACTTGCGTATGCATAAAGGAACAAAACATTAACATTAACTAAACACGTACTTGCAAATGCTACGGTAAAAATTCCATTGTTCCCGTCCTGGCCTATGGCCCCAAGCACATGTCCTTTCCACTTTGTCTTTATGTGTGTTCCATCGAGATACAACATTGGACGACATCCACTCAGGAATCCCCGCACGCACGCGCCTATGCTAATAAAGACCCGGTGGAACTTCTTCGTGTCCGGGAATATCTCAAAGTCAGCAATGGTACCGGGGTTCGAATCTTTTAGGGATTGGCATAAACCCCTTAATTTATTGAATGACTCATTGTCTTTTCCATGAATATTTCTCAATGCAATTTCTCTCCCCATCCAAGCTTTGTGGTAGGGTATATCTATTGCAAACTGAATCTTGATTTCATCAATTGCTTGTCTTGCACTATATGTCGGTGCGGTTCTCAATGTATCCGTTATCCAACTGGCGACCCAAGTAGATGTTGCTTGTGGATGACTTGTATCCATTATACGGTCAACACCACAAGTATGATGTAGCGTACAAGTCCGAATGCCAAACAACTCATCCGACTTACGATATGATGCATATACCCGCCACCCACATCCATCCACTGTACATCTTGCGATAACCTTGTGCTTCCCATTCCTCACGTATTTGAATCCTTTCTTTGTGGCAATGCAAAATGTTCTTAGAACGCGACGAAAATGCTCAACGTTTTCGAACGTTTGCCCTTTTCCTTCAATGCGCTCAATGCCTCCTGATCGTCCACCCAAATGCTCTGTTTCTATCCTCACCAATGCCATTTCATCATGCCCTTCAAAGCATGCATCCTCCACCCTACAAGATGATTCATTTGTCATTCTACCATTGTTAACATGCCGGAATGAATGATACAAACAATCAATGCAACAATCATACCTTCTCCTCTTCTCCGGAGTCCCGTTCGACCTAGCTATTACATTGCACAAGTGTACATTTGATAGCCTGTGATATTGAATCATCAATTTTATGTCCGAGTCCGTTTGCATTCTTACAAGTTGCTTGTCGCCCGGGGCTTCATATTTCAGAGTGTATAATAGAGGATCAAAATCGGGCCATCGTTCCATCATCTCCGTATGCACATCATTCATCGTCGTCTCATTCTTTATAGACATTGGGTGCTTCTCATCATTATATTGGCAAATAACGAGTAGGGTAAAGCAACTACTTTCGCCATGCCCTCCACTAGTACTCATTCTCTTCTCTACAAATGCAATCAAAATAATATTACCATTCAATAACCACTGCAACATTGACCTACACTATCACAAAACCCATGCAAACACCATCTTTCAAATATTTCATCTTACGATGAACCGAAGAATTTTTTTTAACATCCAATATATCCCATTATGTCCCAAACCATTTCATAAGATCCTTAGCACATATAACACTCTTTACCGCAATACAATGCTCAACATTTTAACCGTAGACTTTTGAAAAAATTTCTTCTTTCGCGATTTCCACACTCATTTAAATAAACGAAAAGAATTGCATATGGGCACTTACTTCCACCTAAGCTTTGTCGTCCACCTGCTGCATTCGTTCACTGTTCGCCGCCGTCCTCCGCCGCACGCCACCGTCCGGAGAACTGCGTCCGTCCGCCGTGTACAGAGTCGCGGGAAGAGGGGAGATTGATCGGGATTGAACGTTCTCCCATTCTCCCGTTTAGGGCTTTTTTTATTTGAATTGGGGGTAATTTGGTATTTTCCACAAAGGGCATTTAAGTATTTTCCAAAAAAAATTAGATTAGCTTAAGTAAATTAGTTTAGTTTGTTAGTAGGTTTTGTAATGATGGGTCCCTATGTGTAATGTTATACAAATGGGGTCTTTGACCTTAAGAAAAGTTTGAGAGGGGTCCCTTTGTGTAAGAGCCCCCCTCAATAAACTAAACTCAACTCAACTGATGAAAGAAAGGGAAAAGGGTGTGGTGGACTGGGAAATGGGCCGGCTAATGGCGGAATAATAATTTTTTGGCCCAACAAAATAAATAAACACCCAGCCCCAGCCCCAGCCCCAGCCCCAGCCTGTTGAGTCAGTGTTGTGTTCTCCAACAGTCCAAGCTCCAATTTGAGTGACGACACTGCTGGTCACGTACGGTCAAATTAGAGATTGGAGACAACAACTGAAAGGGAACAATAGAGAGAATTCATTCATAGAAGCCAAGCCAGCCATATATGCACATATATTATGCATATCATCATATCATAGGAAGATCATAGTAGTATGTATATAGATGATGGCGGGGTTATTAATGAAAGCAGCAGCAACGCCAAGGCGGCAAAGCAGGCCGAGGCCAAGTGGCTGCCAATTAAATTATACGTATTCTAGACTAGTAGTCTTCTAGCTGTGCAGTATGTGAGGAGGAGGCGATCAGGTGAATAATAATGAGCTCCTCCTAAGTTTTTGTTTTTCATAGATGGATGGAGAGCTGCACGCAGTGATATCATATGTGGTCAAACTCAAACGTTGAAAAATCTAATGTAATTAATGTATGTATGCTCCTACTGGGGGCTGGTATAATTAAAATAAATTAAACGTGTAGTGTAACTCGGTTTCTTGACTCTTCCATCCATACGTAGTAGTATTAGTAATTCAATTCATTTCGAACAACAAACCCAGCTAGACTACTTTTTGTACTTTAAAAGTTGTAAAAATACACTACTCCTCCTACTAGGACTAGGACAGAGTATAAAACAAACGCGCTTCCAAACCTTCCAGAATCCAGATAAAGACGGGTTTTTGCATCTCGGTGTTGCTACACCACAACCCATCCAACGGTCCACATGACATGACATCCATCTCCGTCGTCGTCGTCGTCAACATTTCCGGCTTTTCAAATCCTGGTGATGGTAATCCTATTCCAGATTCCTACCTAAGAAGAAAGTCAGCTGAACTCTGAAAGTGGAAACTTTCAATAAAGACAACTGTACAGTACCCAAACCCCTTTATAGACTATCTATAGTCGTCTCGTCTCACAACGCAATGCCCATTCCTTCCATACACAAAACAAAACCCATTACGTACGGTATTTCTACAATATTCCAGCCAGAGATTGAAATTCTTATTATTATACCAGCCAAATTACATATAACATACACATACACACATATTCTGAAAAGTGCAAATCTCAGATTTCTCAATTAGTTTTCCATGTCTAAGAAGCCGTCAGCAAGTTTTGCGTTCCTCTTTAAGCGGCTAAACAAGAATTGGCGGAGCAGCGCCCCCCAAGACGATGACGGAGCCAGCGGCAGCGGCAGCGGCAGTCGGCGGAGGCGTTGGAGATCTCGAACCTCCGCGTCGGCGGGATTCCGGTGGAAGCGGCCGAGGTTCAACCTTAGCCTTCAGCATTGGTTGGTGGATAGGTTCCTTTTCAGGATTATTTCAGTGTTGGAAGCCATACTTGTCATCTCCAAGCTTTGTTTCTTCTTCCTCTGCTGCGGTGGCAAATTATAATTATGATAATTAGCATTTGGACATGCCAATCATTTTCTATATTCCTTCTTTCTCTTTTTTAAAGTATGCGCCATCCGATTTTTATTAAGTGTTTCTATTTGATTTTTATTACTACTTTTTAATGTATTGACTTATTAGTAATTTCATTATTTTTTTTTAAAATTTTTTTAATGTATATCGGGTATCTCAGGTACATTAGCGCAAGACTAATCTTGTTTGAACAAAAATTTTGTATACATAAAAGATTCGAATTCAACACATTTATCACTCAAACCTGTGTTTGTTAATTTTTTAATTTATTCAGTCATAACCATTTCCTCTAATTCTGTCAATTAATTTATGGTGTTTGTATATAGTTTTTTAATGTCAGTTTTTATTTAATTTTCATACTATAAGCTAAGTATTCATGATTATTAAACTGTAAGGAAGAAACATAGTATATGTAACCTTTTAAAAATGTAGTACTTCTATTATACTATAAATGAAATATACTCCTCCGTTTTTAAAAATTGAAACGGAATCACAGTGCACGCAGTCCAATGCACATTTTAAATCATTAATAATTCAAGTTCGGTACAAGTAAAAATTTTAAAAGCTAGATATTTAAAAACTACTTGACGAGACGGATCTAACAAGATCCCGCTTGACTATATTTTAACTTGTATAACTATGATAAAACTTTAAGTCAAAGTGCATGTGTGAACAGTACTCAATTTCCAAAGGTTACAATTTTTCAAAGGCGGAGGGAGTATATCTTTATGAAAAACCATCAAACCAACCTATAATAAAAAAAAAATGCCTTTAATCACCAATATTCTAATTTTGGTATTAGTTAGTTCAATTATTTAAAATATTACTAAGATGTTTAATTTTTCCTTTGACCCTAATCAACGCATTTCGATTCAAATTGATTACTTAATTACTGTAATTAATTAAGGGTAAAAATGTTATAGGCAATGTTTGATCATTTTTAGTAGAGCTTAGTGTTGGGCATTTGATTTTTTTTTTTTTCGTTTGAAATTTAGAATTATCTTTTGAAATATTAAAACTTATTTATAAAATTTTGATATACCAAATATTGATACTTGAGCAAAAAGTTGAACTTTAAAATTTAGTCATCTCTAGTTTTAAAATTTCTAATACCAACACACTCTATTGTTTTGGAAGATGTCTACCTATTAAAACTCACCCGCACATCACTTTTAGGCCTCGAAGAAAACTCTTGTTTACAAAAAATAACGTCTCGCCTACTCATTGAGGTTGTTTCATCATTACAAAATACAAATGTCTCATTTCTAAGAAAGATAAAAAAAATTATAGTTTTTTTTTTTTTTTTTTTTTGGATAGAAGAGACGACCAAAAGCTAATCATTAATTAGAAACTCTCAACAAGGAAAGATCTAGACAATCATTTGAAGTGCCTTCCGAAGATGCTGGGTAGTCTGGGGCAATATATGTTTAGGACCAAACTGTATAATATTAATAATTAATAATACGCCCCTTAAAAGAGGGAATCAGTTGCCATATACTTCCTCCGTTCGTAAATAAATATCACGGACTCACATTTCACGCAATTCAATACATGTTTTTAATCCGTAATAACTCAAATTCCATACCAGTAAAAATTATGAAAATGTGATATTCTAAATCTATGCGATTAGACGAATCCAATAAGATCTCACTTGACTATATTTTATCTTATATAATTGTATTAAAAAGTTGAGTCAAAGTTACTTAATGAACAGTAACAAAAGTCAAAACGTGTCATTTAAATGTCATACTTACTATTTTTGGATGTCCCATTACAAATGTCTTCTTTCTATAAATAGAAATAATTTTCCCCTCCAACAACTATGTGGACCCCACCATATACTCACAAACCAACTCTACCTTAATTCTCGTGTCCAACAGTAACAAGACAATTGGAGTGGGACGGAGGAGTATATTGCACTACTTTTGGCCAATGAAATACTTTCTCATCTAAATAAGCTGGATTGATAGTGCACAATAATAATTACATTCAAACTCACTATCACTATATCAATCACATCAAGGAGTATGAAGTACTCCCTCCGTCCCACGAATTGTGGCTCGTATTCATCTTTGGGCTGTCCCACGAATTGTGACCACTTTCCGTTTTTAGATAAATTTAACTAATATAAATATTTATTAGAATCTTAATGGTTTCTAAATCACATTAAAAGTAATCACTTTAACTATTCTGCACAACTCCCAATACACTTTTATTTTTCTACACAAAGTCCCTTGCATTTCTTTAATTCTTCATATTTTGAAATTGGTACAAATAAAAATTATATAAAATATATATTATAAATCTAGACGTCTAGACGATTCTAACAAGACCACACTTGAATATTTTTCTCTAATTAAATCATTACAATAATATTTTGTCAAAGTTAAACAATAAAGAAAGTTAAAATTCATTAAAATTTTAAACACAAATACCCACATCACTTTAACCACTAAACCTCACCACACCCCACCACATAAATTACCGTGCCCAAAAGAAACGAGCCGCAATTCGCGGGACGGAGGGAGTACTTGGTATTAAGTAAAATTTGAAATTCATAGCACAAAATGAGAATTAGATTTATTCAAATCTTCAATTGTCTGATTTTCCATAAACACAACATCACGACTCCTTACGAGCTTCTTTGTAGCTGGATCATACAATCTATAGCCAAACTCATCTTGACCATAGCCCAAAAAGATGCATGGCTTGCTTTTCACATTAATCTTTGATCTCTCATCTTTTGGAACATGAACATAGGCTTTGCAATCAAAGACTCTTAAATGATCATATGATGAACTTTTACCTTTAAAAACTGCATCTGGAACATCTCCATTGAGAGCAACTGTGGGAGTTAAATTTATCACGTGTGTAGCTGTCAATAAAGCTTCACCCCAAAAGGTCTTAGGAAGTTTTGACTCTGCCAGAAGACATCGAACTATTTCCAATAACGTTCGATTCATTCTCTCAGCTAACCCATTCAACTGAGGTGTCTTAGGAGGCGTCTTTTGATGTTGAATCCCGTGTTTTCTGCAATAATCCTCAAATGGTCCACGATACTCTCCCCCGTTATCAGTACGGATGCACTTCAACTTTCTTCCAATTTGTCTTTCGACTAAAGCATGGAAATCCTTGAACTTATCAAGTACTTGATCCTTTGATCTCAATACATAGACCCATAGCTTCCTGGAATGATCATCAATAAATGTCACAAAATAAGATGCACCACTAAATGAGTGTACCTTCAACAGACCGAAGACATCTGAATGCACCAAGTCCAGTAAATTCTGCATTCGTCGAGGTTGATGAGTTTTGAATGAAACTCGGTGTTGCTTTTCTACAAAACAATGTGGACATTTCTCCAAATTTGCATTATTCAATCCAGAAATAGCATTTTTTCTCACCAAAGTTTCGAGGCCTTTAGCACTTATATGACTCAACCTCCTGTGCCATAATTCAGGGGAATTTTGCTTCTCCACCAGGTTCGCAGCATCACTGGAAACTGAAGTTTGCAACGAATATAAGTTTGATCTCAGTATCTTACCTTTAGCAACCACAAGAGATCCTTTATTCAGTTTCCACATACCATCACAAAAATTATTTCCATAACAATCTTTATCAAGTCTCCCAACAGAAATCAGATTCATACGAATATCCGGTGCATGTCAGACATCCTTCAATCGTAATGTAGATCCATTTGCTATCTTCAAACAAATATCACCTCTGCCCACAACTTCAGATATACTATTATTTCCCATCCTTAATGAACCATACTTACCAACATTGTAAGTAGAAAAGAAATCCCTTCTTGATGTGACATGGATTGCAGCACCTGTATCAGCAAACCAACTAACATCAGAGGAAATTGTATTCACTGCATTTTCATCAAAGACAACAACGAGATCGTCTTTTGTAGTCGTGGCAACATGACTGGTATCCTCAGACTTTTCTGCACCTGCATTCCTGTTATCATTCTTCCACTTGAAGCAATATTTTTGGATATGACCCTTTTGTGACAGTAGTGACACTCCACGTTCTTGCATCGAGATTTGGATTTGCTCCTTTGTCTGTCCTTATCAACATTTCTGGTTTTCTGTCTCCCCCTATTCTCTGCAACGAACAACTCATTCTGTGAAGATGATGAACCTTGAGTTTTTCTCCTCATCTCTTCATTCATGATTCCACTTTTGACATAATCAAGAGTCATTGCACCATCGGGAGCAGAATTAGTGTGTGACACCTGGAATGTCTCTCACTTATCAGGCAAAGTATTTAGCAACCATAATCCAAAAATCTCATCATCGAATTTCACTCCAATATTTGACAATTGATCCAACAACCCCTGGAACTCATTCACATAGTCAGCGATAGGAACATCTTCCTTATACCTCAATTGTATTAATTGTTTCAGCAAGAATAACTTATTATTCCCTGTCTTTGAAGCATAAAGTTTTTCAAGCTTATCCCACAATGTCTTTGTAACACCCCCGTTTTCCTACTCTTAGTTCCGCGGCGGAAGCCTCAACTAGGAATCCGGGGTTGTTACCGCCACGCCCCTTAATTAAGCTCGCTTAGGTCTAACCTTGGCTAACTTAATTAATTGGCGCTAAGGCTAATTAAATTAAATTGCTAACACATGCTTAAAACAATAACTTTATTATTTACAAAATATAATATATTAGAGTTCGCAAAATATGACGACTAAGGCTCGTCGCCCCCAAAAGTAACTTGACATAACATTAAAATATAAATGAAAACTAATAATATGATATATATGTATATATATGTATATATATATTTATTTATTTTACACAAAAGGTTTGATACCCATGCCCGTGCCCATGCATTTAGTCATCTCCACATATGTCAAATCCTGAAAAGAGTGCACATATAATTTATCAGCACACCGGCTGAGTAAATAAATTTGTACTCATGGGACAAAATTAAATATAAAGACTCAAGCAGTAAATGACATGTCAAACCGTTAAAAATTCTGATTCTTTGTGTCATGTTGCTCGACTATGACGTCTACACCCGGGGTATCCCATAGGACCTAACATGCTTTCATAGTGACCGTAATCAAGACTATGAGTATACAAGGGCGGCCCTCCCTTGCAACTAGAACTGATTGTGAGACCCTTGGCCTAACACAATTCTTTTTATAATGCTCTTACGAAGATAACCCCAATTGGAGTATATCCCGTATAATAATATCATCTCAATAATTTACATGCCATACACTGGAAATAAAATTTTTCACATGCATGGCTTAGCCCAAAAATAATTAAACTCATACTAGGGCATTTCCTCTGCATAAATCATTTGCATGAATAATTCTAAATTAATTAAAGCAATAAGGAATTAAACATGCAAAAATTAAATTTTGGGACAACGCCCGCAGAATATAAATTTACTTACAATCTCCCTAATGATAGTCTTACTGAAATCTGGAACTGCAACTACTCCACCACTTGCCTATCTACTGCTCAACGATTTTCTTCCACTATCTCAACTTCTCTCTATCTCTCGCAGGCTCTCTCCATCTCACACTATTGATCTATCTAACAATCTGATTTTCTTTTTTTTTGTTTGTGCTTCTGGCTTACCAATGAACAAGTATTTATAGGTGGGAGAAGGTTAGTGCATTCATTTTTTTATTAGTTTTTTTTTTAATCTTTTATATATTTTATTCTCTTTTATTTCCTATGTTCACGGGTAGCTACTAACCATGCATCATGTGAACTTTTTTTTTTCTTTTTTTTTTTTTTTTTTAATTTATGCATATAGCCCCTCCACATGCATGCCACCCTATCCTTCTTTTGTCTTTTCAAATTTTTTTTTTTTATTTTACTTATTCATTTATTTGGCTCTTTGATAAAAGTTTCAAAACAAGTAGGGTTTGAACACACAACCTTTAAGTTATGAGCCCACTTGACTAACCAATTGGTTATCAAAGTCTTTATGTCATATCTTAATTCTAACTAAATTTATTTCAAAATATTAGAATCCTTATTGTTAGTAATTATTTTTACCCATCTATATCTTTAAATCAAATCTTATTTTTTTTTTCTAAAATATTACTCTTCCAAACATTTAAACTTTTCCATACTAGAAAATATTCCCTATCATCTACTTTTAAACTTGGAAAAATAGTTCATTGTTTACAACATTCTTTTAATTAAAACCCACTTCCTATTAAATTTTAATTTATAGCAGACAATTAATTATTTTTTTTATACTATATTTAAATTTAGCGGGTATTACAATCTATCCTCCTTAGAAACAAACTTCGTCCTCGAAGTTCATTTTAAGTCACATAATTACTAAGGAAAAGTAAGGCAAGGTATTGCATAACAAAAGTTTTCTAACCGTGCTTGACTTGGGCTGTAACATTCTCTCCCACTTGATTTCACAGCTATGTCCCCATAGCTGTATCATGTTGAAGGAACAACTCTGGATACTTGCCCTGCATTTCGGCCTCAGTTTCCCACGTGGCATCATTCTCATCATGGTTTGACCATTGTACTTTGACCATGCGAATGACTTTGCGCCTTGTGGCTCGTTCTTTAGTATCCAAGATCCTGACCGGTCTTTCCTCATAAGTAAGGTCTTTGTCGAGTTCGATAAGGTCTGGTTGCACTATCCTTTTTGAATCATGCTGATATTTCTTAAGTTGCGACACATGGAATACGTTATGGACTCGAGACAACTCCTCTGGTAAGTCCAATCGGTATGCCAAGGTACCAACTCGGGCGATAATGTCAAAGGGTCCAATATAACGGGGACTTAGCTTACCTCGTTTTCCGAACCGCATTACGCCCTTCATGGGCGATACTTTGAGCAAAACTTTATCGCCGACTTCGTATTCACCATCACGCCTCTTTTGATCGGCATACGTCTTCTGTCGATCTTGAGCGGCTTTCATCTTTAGTCGAATTTGCTCCACTATTCCTATCGTTTCCTCGATTAATTGTGGCCCAACAGGAATCGGATTTTCGCTTTTAGTCCAACAGAGTGGACTCCGGCATTTCCTACCATATAGTGCCTCAAATGGGGCCATGCCAATACTAGCATGATAGCTATTATTATAGCTAAATTCTATAAGTGGTAGGTACTTTTCCCAACTACCCTTGAAATCCAAAACACAGGCTCTCAACATGTCTTCAAGTGTCTGGATCGTCCTTTCAGTTTGACCATCGGTTGTTGGATGAAATGCTGTGCTCATTTTTATTTTTGTTCCGAAAGCCTGTTGGAGTTTCGTCCAGAATGTAGAGACAAATCGACTATCTCTATCTGAGACGATATCTTGGGGAATTCCATGCCTTCGGACTACATTCTCAATATAAGATCTTGCCAACTGATCCATACTCCATGTTTCTTTCATCGGTATGAATATGGCTGTTTTAGTTAATCGATCAACGATTACCCAAATCTTATCATTGCCTTTTGGTGTTTTTGGCAATCCTGACACAAAGTCCATAGAAATGTTATCCCATTTCCATTCTGGAATTTCTAATGGTTTTACTAACCCAAGAGGTTTTCTTCGGTCAGGTTTGACCTTTTGGCACGTCGGACACTTTTCCACAAATTCCGCTACCTCTCGCTTCATTCGTGGCCACCAAAAGACTTTACTTAAGTCCTTGTATAACTTATCCCCACCAGGATGCACAGAATATGGAGTTTCGTGTCCTTCTTCTAATATGCGCCTTTTAAGATCCTCGCAGGCCTTTGGTATACACCATCGACCCTTAAATCGGATAGTGCCATCTTCGTGGATTTGGAACCCTATAGCTCCACCTTGAGCTATTTTTGTCTTAATCCTTTCTAATTTGACATCACCGGGTTGTCCATTTCGAATCTCGTCGAATATAGTCGGTTGTATTGTCATGGCATGAATCTGTTGAGCAGGTGTATCTTTATGTACCAATTCAATACCTAACCGAGCCAATTCCATATATAATGTTGGTGGCAAGATTCGTGTATTATCTAAGGGTCTTGTCTTTCGACTTAGTGCATCTGCCACTTTATTAGCTTTACCCTCATGATAGGTGATACCTAAATCGTAGTCCTTCATCAACTCCAACCACCGTCTCTGTCGCATGTTGAGCTCTTTTTGAGTGTAGATGTACTTCAGGCTCTTATGGTCTGTGTATATGTTACATCTCCGTCCGTACAGGTAGTGTCTCCATATTTTTAGGGCGAAGACAACTGCAGCCAATTCTAAATCATGAGTCGGGTAATTCTCCTCATGTGGCTTTAGTTGTCGAGAAGCATATGCTATAACCTTCCCTTGTTGCATTAGCACGCATCCCAAGCCAAATTTGGAAGCGTCGCTATAAACTTCAAAATCGCCATCTTCAGTGGGTAAGGTAAGTATTGGTGCTGTGGTCAACATTTCTTTCAAAGTTTGGAATGCAATTTCGCATTCAGGTGTCCAAATCACCTTTGATCCCTTCTTAAGGTTCTGTGTCAGGGGTCGTGCAATTTTTGAGAAATCCTTAACAAACCTCCTGTAATAGCCAGCTAGACCGAGAAAACTCCTTATCTCTGTTTGCGATGTTGGTACAGGCCAGTCTTTTACTGCGGATACCTTGGCTGGGTCAACTGAAATTCCTTCGGCTGAGACGATATGACCAAGGAATGCGACTTTGTCTAGCCAGAAATCACATTTTGACAATTTAGCGTATAACTTGTGATTCCTCAGAGTTTGCAATACTTGATGTAGATGTTGTTCATGCCTCTCCTTGTCTATGGAATACACCAATATGTCGTCAATGAAGACTACTACGCATTTATCCAACAGTTCTCGAAAAACATTATTCATGAGACTCATGAATACTGCTGGGGCGTTGGTCAGCCCAAACGACATCACGGTGAACTCGTAATGTCCATACCGTGTTCTAAATGCCGTTTTTGGGATATCTTCTTTAGCTATCCTTAGCTGGTGATATCCGGACCTTAGATCAATCTTTGAAAACACCTTTGCTCCCTTTAGTTGATCAAATAAGTCATCTATTCGTGGCAAGGGATATTTATTCTTGATGGTTACTTGGTTGAGACCTCTGTAATCGATACAGAGTCTTAGTCCTCCATCTTTTTTTCGTACAAATAGTACAGGTGCTCCCCACGGAGATGTACTAGGACGAATGTATCCTTTTTCTAAAAGATCTTCAAGTTGTTCCCGTAACTCGTTCATCTCTGTTGGTGCCATCCGGTATGGAGCCTTTGATACAGGTTCGGTACCCGGAATCAAATCAATCGTGAATTCTATCTCACGTTCGGGTGGCATTCCCTGAATATCATCTGGGAATACATCAGGATACTCACGTACTACTGGAATATTGTTTATGTCTATCTCTTCTGCTTGAAGGTTCATAAGGTAGCAAATGTAAAGGGGATTTCCTTTTCTCATCAATGTTGCTAACTGCACCCTTGACACAATTTTCGTGGTTGGCTTCTTTGGCTCAGCATAGAAAGACACACGCTTCCTGTTATCCCCATAAATTGTTATCTTTTGCTGAGAACAATTGATATTGGCTTGGTAACGCGTTAGCCAATCCATTCCTAAGATAATATCAAAATCTTGTAATTCAAATTCTACTAGATTTGCAAGGAACTCGACGTCACAAATACGAATGGGAACTTTTTCGTGACGCTTTGAGCAGCTAACTATCGTTCCGTTGGGCAACGAGATTCTTAGTGTTATCTCCTGAGGGTTATCGAGTCCTAACTCGGGCAATTTACTACGAGATATGAATGAACATGTGGCTCCAGAATCAAATAGAATGCGCACTTTATACCCATTAATTTCGAAAGTACCTTCGATCACATCTCCAGCACCTGGCATGTCAGCTTGGTTTACCACGTTCAACCTTCCTTGATTTGGCCCACCTGGATTCTGTGGGTTTCCACCAGCTGTCCTTTGATTGTTGGGAAATGGAGGCCGTTGTCCTTGATTATTTCCACCAATGCGGGGTCCTTGGGGACAATAATCCTCCTTTCGTAAGTCTGCTCGAATTCGGCTAGGATCGAGTCTTATGCGACAGTCCACCGCCTTGTGTCCCTTTAGTCCACAACGATAGCATTCATCATCTTGAGGACACTGTTGCATAGTGTGCTTTTTATAACAGCGACGGCACGGGGCTGGTATTGGTTCTCCGTTCCGATTGATGCGAAACACCGTACTATTCCAGTTATTCCTTGGGAAATTCCTCCTTTGGTTTGGATGATTATCCTTACTCTCTTCAATTTTCCTCTTTCCCTTGTCATGTGGTGCAGATTTGGAGTTTTCTCCTTTATGCTCGTGTCCTTCTACCATCTCGACTGTCATAGCTCGATTATAGACTTTTTGCAAGCTAGTGAATTGCTTCCCTCCAAATGCCTTTCGTATGTTTTTATTCAAGCCAAGCTCAAATTTTTGGGCTTTAGTTTGCTCAGTTGCCACCAGGTCTGGGGCGAACCTCAAGAGTTCTGTAAACTTAGCATAGTATTGTTGAACCGACCGATTACCCTGTTGAAGAGAAATGAATTCTCCATACTTGGCATTCTTGAGGCTAAGTGGATAAAACTGCTCCCTCAAGATTTTCTGAAACTCTTCCCAAGTTACTTGGCGGTTCTCTTGTGACCTCCACCAAGTGTTTGCAATGCCAGTTAGGAAAAAGGTAGCCACTCCCACCTTTCTTTCATCTGGACACTCAACTGCTTCGAGCAGTTTCTCAAATGACTCAATCCAACCTTCCAGCTTGGCTGGATCTTCTTGTCCAGCATATCGAGGCGGTTGAAACTTATTAACAGCTTCAATAAAATCTCCTTGGGTCTCTCCCTGGCTTTCCCCTTTCTCCGCCTGTTGCTGAACTACTGCTCCAAGGGTGATTAGCAGTTGTTCTATTCGTTGTTGACGATTGTCGTCATCGGCCATACTTGTCTTAGCGTTATCGCTATCCCTTTCGCCCCTAGTCGATATATGTTAGTTAGTTAGTCACTTTAAAAATCAATATAACACACCATACTAGTTTATTCAAAGTCTAGATAATAATAAGGCAAACTTTATTTCATAATACCGAGTTGGAGTACAACATTGAAAATTTCCAAGGTTTAAGATAGTCATAATTCTTAATACCGACTTGGGTACAACATTTAAAATTTCCAAGTTTTAAAATAGTTATAACTTTTACTAGTAGTAAAGAAACGATAAGCTAGTACTGGGCACCGCGAGGAGGGCTGGCAGGATGGTACACTGGAGATGGGGTTCGCTGGCGCAAACAGACAACATCTTCATCGGGATCACTTTCTTCGGCACGTGCACCCTGGGCGGATGATCCTGGGAGGCGTCGGAGATCAACAGTAAGGTCTCTATAGAACTTATTAACTTTGTGCCCCCTTCTCTCCATATACGCAATCTCCTTGTTCAGGCGTCTTATGGTATCTAGGTGAAGGCTGACTTGCTCCTTAGTATCCTTCAGCTCCTCCTTCAGTTCGTCTATCTCCTCCACCTGCTCAGCACACAAGTGATCTAGTTCCTCCTTTTCTGTTTCGGCCAAGACCCTTCTATCGTATTCATCTTTATACTTATTTTCGAGTATTAGCTCCTCGTTTATATGTGCCGTAGCCTCTAACGCCAGTCGGTTCCTTAACTGATCATTTTTTGTGCTAAGGTGCTCGGCTCTAGCCCTCTCTCGCTCGCTGGTTTTTATTAATTCTCGAACCAACTCTGGAACTAGTTCGGCTATCCTATTGTTATCCCCCATCTAACAAACAAAATAATCATAAATATTTGCAAATATTAAAAATGATAATAGCATGAACTGTGCCTAATGTCAGTGCATCGTGTCCCCCGAAAATATGCAACAATTCTATTTTAAACCGATAAGAAAACATATTTTACTTTTCCTTTTTTTTTTAAAAAAAAAACATTTTTTTTTCAAATGGGCTCTGATACCACTCTGTAACACCCCCGTTTTCCTACTCTTAGTTCCGCGGCGGAAGCCTCAACTAGGAATCCGGGGTTGTTACCGCCACGCCCCTTAATTAAGCTCGCTTAGGTCTAACCTTGGCTAACTTAATTAATTGGCGCTAAGGCTAATTAAATTAAATTGCTAACACATGCTTAAAACAATAACTTTATTATTTACAAAATATAATATATTAGAGTTCGCAAAATATGACGACTAAGGCTCGTCGCCCCCAAAAGTAACTTGACATAACATTAAAATATAAATGAAAACTAATAATATGATATATATGTATATATATGTATATATATATATTTATTTATTTTACACAAAAGGTTTGATACCCATGCCCGTGCCCATGCATTTAGTCATCTCCACATATGTCAAATCCTGAAAAGAGTGCACATATAATTTATCATCACACCGGCTGAGTAAATAAATTTGTACTCATGGGACAAAATTAAATATAAAGACTCAAGCAGTAAATGACATGTCAAACCGTTAAAAATTCTGATTCTCTGTGTCATGTTGCTCGACTATGACGTCTACACCCGGGGTATCCCATAGGACCTAACATGCTTTCATAGTGACCGTAATCAAGACTATGAGTATACAAGGGCGGCCCTCCCTTGCAACTAGAACTGATTGTGAGACCCTTGGCCTAACACAATTCTTTTTATAATGCTCTTACGAAGATAACCCCAATTGGAGTATATCCCGTATAATAATATCATCTCAATAATTTACATGCCATACACTGGAAATAAAATTTTTCACATGCATGGCTTAGCCCAAAAATAATTAAACTCATACTAGGGCATTTCCTCTGCATAAATCATTTGCATGAATAATTCTAAATTAATTAAAGCAATAAGGAATTAAACATGCAAAAATTAAATTTTGGGACAACGCCCGCAGAATATAAATTTACTTACAATCTCCCTAATGATAGTCTTACTGAAATCTGGAACTGCAACTACTCCACCACTTGCCTATCTACTGCTCAACGATTTTCTTCCACTATCTCAACTTCTCTCTATCTCTCGCAGGCTCTCTCCATCTCACACTATTGATCTATCTAACAATCTGATTTTCTTTTTTTTTGTTTGTGCTTCTGGCTTACCAATGAACAAGTATTTATAGGTGGGAGAAGGTTAGTGCATTCATTTTTTTATTAGTTTTTTTTTTAATCTTTTATATATTTTATTCTCTTTTATTTCCTATGTTCACGGGTAGCTACTAACCATGCATCATGTGAACTTTTTTTTTTCTTTTTTTTTTTTTTTTAATTTATGCATATAGCCCCTCCACATGCATGCCACCCTATCCTTCTTTTGTCTTTTCAATTTTTTTTTTTTATTTTACTTATTCATTTATTTGGCTCTTTGATAAAAGTTTCAAAACAAGTAGGGTTTGAACACACAACCTTTAAGTTATGAGCCCACTTGACTAACCAATTGGTTATCAAAGTCTTTATGTCATATCTTAATTCTAACTAAATTTATTTCAAAATATTAGAATCCTTATTGTTAGTAATTATTTTTACCCATCTATATCTTTAAATCAAATCTTATTTTTTTTTTCTAAAATATTACTCTTCCAAACATTTAAACTTTTCCATACTAGAAAATATTCCCTATCATCTACTTTTAAACTTGGAAAAATAGTTCATTGTTTACAACATTCTTTTAATTAAAACCCACTTCCTATTAAATTTTAATTTATAGCAGACAATTAATTATTTTTTTATACTATATTTAAATTTAGCGGGTATTACAGTCTTGGCATGCGTCTCATTAGCAACCAAATTTAACACATTATCATCGACCCACTGTCGAATAAAACCACACACTTGTTGATGCTCAAAAGCCCAATCCTCATCTGTTTAGATTCTGGCTTCGAAGTAGCAAACACAGGTAGATGCAAACTTTTTACAAATAGAAGATCTTTCATCTTCCCCTGCCATTTGTGATAATTCATCCCGTTCAACGAAATCATCCTGCTTGTGTTAATTTCCATAATTCTAACAACAACAACAACTCTGATACCAGTCTGTTGGGAATTCATCAAAACACTTCACATCAAATTTGCAGCGGATAAATAATTCCCAAGTTGTTAGAATTTCGCAGGAACATTAACAAAAAACCAAGCAAACAAGAACACAAGGATTTACGTGGAAAACCCTTCCAATTCGAAAGGTAAAAACCACGAGGCTCTTGAGCCTATCTCAAATCCACTATCACCAAAGGAGATTACACCAAGTCTGCCAAATTACAACCAAAGATGTGGCCTTACAACAACACAGAGTCACCACAATCTCAAACTCCACCAAGAACACCAAAAATAGAAAATGAGAACACAATCTGCAGCCCCGAACAGGAAATTATACAAAAATTTCTAACGTTTGAAATTCGATCTCCACCGTACAAAATGAAGAACAAGATGTCCTGCACCTGCTGTAAAAATTTCGCCCGATCAGACAAGATTTGGTTCACCGAATGACCGGAAATCGGAAACTGAACGGAGGGAGTTTTTTGCTGCGTTTTTGCTCTGCTGCTACTGCTTTTCTTTCTCTGTTTTTGTTTTTGGCTGTTGTTCAATAATGTGTAATATGACAGCTTCTCAATAATAATAATGCCCGAGTCTCTTTCACCGATAATGAAGATTGTCCATTTTTATATTATTTTGTTGACTTTGGGAGGACCCCAACAGTACTTGGTATTAAGTAAAATTTGAAATTCATCAAACAATAGCACAAAATGAAATCGGATTTTAGAACACCAAAGTCAAACGAAATCAATACCTTGTTCAAACACATTGGGAGCCCAAAAGAATCAAACACCACCAAAGCTCCAAAAAGGAGACAAAAGCAGCAACACGCCTGGTACCAAATTGGGAAAACTAGACTACAACCAATACATGGGAGCAAATGTATGTTTACCACTAATAGTAGTAAGTAATGGGCATCGGTATAAATGTACTACTAGTAGTATTATAGAAGTACTACTAGTACTCCGTACCTATGACATTGGTAATTAGAGTTTTTCTCGTTATAGTAATAATGGAATGGGATGTTCTAACATCTCCAAAGAAAAATAAAAATAAAGAAAAGTAAGTACCCTTATCTCTTCAGTTTCCTCATATCAATCCTACACTGGGCACGGGCACAGGCACACAGCTCTGCTCTCCTCAATCCTCGATCCTCACACTCTCATCTGTCTCGGCGATTGCGAAGAAGATGAGTTCCTCCGCTTTCATCCCTATGTCGTCGTCTACCTCATTTTCTACCATTTTCAAACCAAATCAATGTCCTCTCCTCCACATTCCCAAACGGCTTCCCTATACCACTAAAAGATTTTCTTCTTCATCCGGAATCACCACCGCTTTGCTCTCTTCCTCAAAAGAGTCAGTTTTGAAGGAATTTCATCAAAGAAGGGCCCTCAAAGTTACTACATATCTATCTAACTTTTATTTTTTCCCTGCTTGAATCCCCATTCCTTTTTCTTCCTTTTATTATCGACTTTTGAGTATCTGAAATTACATGTTTTGTTTTGGTTATGTTCTTACAGATCATCACAGGGTTGCATAATTTCGACAGAGACAATATAGCTGCTGTCGTTACTGCTGCAGAAAAGGTTGCTTTATAGTATATGGAATATTTTCTTTTTTTGTTCTTTTATTAGTAATCGACTAGTGCTTCATGAGATGAGGATAATTAATTATTTGGGAATGCATTTCTGTTTCATGAATTTCAGACCCGCCGAGGGATATGTTTAATCCCAATATGCTGTTATGTTTGCCTAGTTCCTCTAGGGTTATATGATGATTGATTCCAACTGTTCTCATGTACTATGCAATAGGGTTTATACCACCTCCACAGTTGGGTGTGTTTGGAGTGATTAATTAAAGATTACTTTATTAGGCTAGTTAAAAGCATCACATCTTAGTTATTTTTAGTGTTTACACATTAACTTAGAACCTAATATAGCGCTTTTGAATGGGTGTCGTTGGAAGGAGAGTTTCAGCTTAAGAAAGTTGCTCTCAGACCCCAATGCAATAGTGCTGATCAATAATGTCCTGGGGAGACTGAGGCTAACACTATTACTTCAAGATAGATTCATCATATGTATTGTGCGTTCCACTTCAAGATTTGAACTTTGATCTTTTAATTTGTGCCATTTTGTCCGTGGTGTGATGCAGTATTCTTGTTTTGCTCAATCTCTGCTGCTTCATTAGCCTGAGATTTATCGTGCCCGTTTAATTTGTACTTGGTACCACAGGGAGGGGCAACACATGTGGACATTGCATGTCACCCAGACTTGGTGAAACTGGCACTAAACTTGACTTCTCTTCCGGTAAGGATGGATTACTTTGTTGGAGTAAATATACTACTGTTACTTTGTTGGTAACTTGGTATAAGGGTTTTTGGTATATTTTCAGTGTACCAATGTCTTGTATGAATTCACGTATTTGCAGATTTGTGTCTCTTCTGTAGATCCATCTGCATTTCCGGCTGCTGTTGAAGCAGGAGCTGTAATGGTAGGACTTGTAATTCCCTTGTGGCTTTTCATGTCTTATTTATTGGTCAAGGACCACATTGAGTTCAAGCAACACAACTTATTACTGTACCTCCAATCCTAAATTGTGTACATTTTTTCAGGTAGAAATTGGCAATTATGACTCCTTCTATGAAATGGGTCGAACTTTTACACCAGAGCAGGTATAACATGGTTACTTTTCACAACTAGCATTTCAATTACGTTCCATCTGCAGAGATTCCATTCATTCCCTGCTCTTAACAGGGTTTCAAAGCGTGCATCCTTCAAACAATATTTATATTTTCTATTACCTGAGATTCCTAAAATGTTAGATTTATTATTAGCTATCTGCTTTGGACTATGGTGATTGTCCAATTTTGCAGATTCTGAATTTAACTAAGGAGACAAGGAGGATTCTTCCATCCATCACACTATCAGTCACTGTGCCTCATACACTAAGCCTTCCTGACCAGGTTTATTCTTATACTCACCATTCGTAATTGAAGCTTTACAATGATCATAAATGCGGGTTACAGACTTTTACATTTCTCATGTTTGTAATTATTCTTACAGGTTAAGCTAGCTGAACTGTTGGAACAAGAAGGTGCTGATATCATCCAAACTGAAGGAGGAAAAGCTTCTAGCCCTTCAAAGGCTGGCGTGCTCGGTTTAATTGAGAAGGTACTGCCTGCTTGCGTACTTCTTTCTTCGTTGGAACATTTATGAAGCAGTTTTAAAATTTTGTAAGAGGATGGAGAGATCTGAATTTTGACCCAAACTTTTGTCGCTGAATATTTCGTCAACAAAAACATGTAATTTACAAAAACATGTAAATTACATATGTATCCCGAGGGATTTACAGAGATAGATCGTTTGCAGCTTTGATTAGCACATGTTATTTATGGTTTTTATTTCAGGCAACCCCAACACTTGCTGCTGCATATTCGATTTCACGGGCAGTAAAAATACCAGTCATGTGTGCATCGGGGCTAAGTTCTGTTACTGCACCAATGGCTATCACAGCAGGAGCTTCTGGCGTGGTATGTACTTAAACAACAAAAATAGAAGAATGGGTCTTGGCAAAGGGGGAATGACTAAAATTAAATTTGCTTTTGGCAATGTCATGCAGGGCGTTGGTTCGGCTATAAACAAGCTCAATGATATATTAGCCATGATTGCAGAGGTCAAAAGTATTTCTGGGGCGCTTAGTTCATCGACCTGGAGTGGACATGCAAATGCAATTCAAGAGAATGATTTACGAGTGTGAATAGAGACACACAGTGACGACCTTAGGAAGAGACACAAACAGAAGAAGAATAATAGGACTATTCCATATTATGACTAGTTAGTGAATGAATTATTTATTGAATGATTGCAAAAATTTGCAGCAAATATGTTGTAGTAGGAAACTTTGGTATCTTTCGATTGATTCCGCGATGTTCTTGTTTTGGACGTTTGAAAAAATACAGTCGTACTAGATAATTGTAGAGTAAATGTTGATTGTCATTCATTCTAGGTGGAAATCGGAAAAATTGTGGCACAAGGAGCAGCAATGGCTAATACACGCTGGTTTTCTTAGTTGTTTTGGGGTAATGTTTCAGATGTGACAGATTTGTGAAGTAATGTTTCATTATTTTTCATAACGAATATACAGTAGTATATGACAGAGCTTAAGCTTTTCACAATTTTCTCTTTCCCTAGAAACGTAAAAGCTCAAATGTGAAGGTCGGTGGTAATGGTAGTGCGTGCACCCCCACACCTTAAACAAAGCTCGAGAAAGAAATTCAATTACATCAAGCCTGCACTGCATGCAGCTTCTGTCCATGAACCCCCTTTCCCCCAACCTACTGCTATTCATAGTTTATTGTTAACTTAAACTCCCATCAAAAAGCAAGCAGATTTGAGCGTTCATTATTTAGGAGGCTGTAATAATCTAATCTTCTAATAGCAATTTGCGCAACATTTTTAGACTGGAGGGACACTTGCAATTACTGCTCGAACCCTGGAAACAATAATTAATTCGTCTTTCCACTGCTCATGCTAAGCTGAAGTTGAGGAGACAGGTAAACCTTTTTTGATCTGTTCTCCTGTTATTCAATGTTTTCCTGAAATGGAGTACCTGTTCCAATTTATAGCTTATTATTATCAGATTCTGAGATATATTGATCAAATTAATCTTATGCACATTTCTTAAACATAAAACTGAAAAATGAAAATAAATCAGGTTTGCCTAGAATAATTTTTTTTATTTTTTTTTTTCACTACGTGGATTAGATGATATATATTTGTGAGTATGGAGAATTTCTCTTGTGACCATATCTTTTATTTGGAAGTCTGATGCTGAAGCTGCCCTTAGGGTTCTAAAATTTGCAATACATACATCATCAAGAACTGAATGAAATGGAGACAGAGCGTGAACAAGAAAGGTTGCGAGAAATGGAGACAGAGCGTGAGATGGACAATGAAGCTGGTAGTAGTGATGGTGCAAGAAAACACAAGGAGTACTGGTGGTGGTCCTACTACTGCCACAACAGGGTATGCATATAGTGATTTGGAAGTTGTGCAACACAAATGCTGCTAATATTTTCTGTGTGGATCGGATCTCAATGTGCTATGGTTTCTTAGATGATTAATAATGTCCAAAATGCCAATTGCAGATATTATTGCTGGAGTTGTTAACAGTGGTGGGGATGCCCCTACTCAGAAGCAGGGATCTTTTTCCCTTCTGGAGGTAGAAATTTATATTCAGTTCAATGATCCATATGATCGATCGATTAAATCAACTAGGTATTCCTGACTGCAGATAATGTACGAGAAAGGCAACTTGATGATAGTTAAGGACACCAATGTTGTTTACTTCATGTGATACCCTTTTCGTCCAGAATATATGGTTGAGAAATTATGCCTGTGTTTGATTGTGGGCAGTTAGTTAAGAGCAGCATGCATGCATACCAATTTTTTGTACAGGCAGGCAGGCAGCAATATATTTAGCTACTTTGAAGTAATAATGGATTGATGAATGAAGCCGCCGCTTACACCTATAGACCATTAACTATATATATATATATATATATATATATATATATATATATATATAATATATTACGGTGCTGTGATTGAAGGCAAATGCGTTGACAGACGAGATAGAGAAGAAGATAACCTAATTAGAAGTAAAGCTTCAAGAGGCACTAAATTTGCCTCCGCTAGGAACTTCAATAATACAGGTTCACATGAGAATAACATATAGGCAACTGAAACAAAAAGCAAGACATACTCCGCTAGAAACTTAAAAGGGCCAAGCGCTGCAGCAGAAGCAAGTGCAGCAGCCTGTCCAATTCTATAGTGGGGAAGTCATTCCTTTCTTTATTAATTAGTTCTCTTTTTAGAAATTAAAAAATATTTCAAAATACTTGTTATTTTACACATTTATATTATATTTTTCAATATTACTCTTTTATTTTCATAAATGCTATTCTCATTCTCTCCACTCCAACTCTATTTTTTCTTGATTTATGTTCGGAAAGGGATAAAAATGTAACTTTACATAATAATGATGACATTTCTTGATTTGTGTAAATTTGACTCATGTCAAAAGGAACGGAGGGAGTAGTATTTTTAAATGAGGAGTAGGGGATGAGAATTTAGCCCAAATGGTTAAGTGCATTGATTTCCAACGAAAGGGCTCCCACCACCACTTTATCAGGCCTTCGATGGCTTCTCCAAAACAAAGAGGAGTGATAGTATATTGAGCCTGTTTGGTTGGCGGCAGATTACACAACATATTTGAACATTATATGCTGTTTTTCAATGTTTGGTAAATGATAGATTAGACGAACAGAATGAGGCAAATATGCTCAAAACCGATTTGCTCCAATTTGAGGCAGAATACTAAGCAGATCATATTTTCTAAAAATACCCTTCCTCCAATTTGATCAAATTTGCTAATCCACCAAGCAGATCTGCTAATCTACCAAACACTTTTAATGAAATCTGTTATTCTTATCTGTTTCAAATCTACTACTCACTTCTGTTGATTTGGTTAAAGAGTCCGAACACGCAGTGCCCGGTCAGGTCCTGACAATACTCTTTTTTGTCAGCCGCCAAAATTCATTAACTTTTGTACCCGAAAAGGCCAAAAAGGCCCTGGTTCGTGTGTTGGTTCGTATACGAACCGGGTTAAGAAGCACGATCCATGGGATTAATTAGTAAGGGTGATTAAGAACGGCTGGGTCGTCGTCAACGGCAGGGACCGTCCACGAGCCCTAAGCGTTGAAGACGAACCACGGTTCTACGTGGCAATGGATTCGTGGTTTTTTACATTGACCACGGTCCATGTGGTTCGTGCACGAACCTTTGCCCTGATGTGGGGCTGGATTTATTCCCCATCAGGCATTGGGAAATGGGAAAGTGGTTCGGTCATTGAAGTGGTTTTTTTACGAACCTAGTATTATTATCCCAACCCCGGCATGGTGGACAGAATTTATTCCTGACCACCCACCATGGATGAAACCAATAAATTTGGATCTCTAAATTATACTCTTTCATTTGCACTGTCCAACATTCATGTTTAACTGGAGAATTTATAAGGGAAGCAAGATTTATCTTGCGCAATTTGGGAGCATCCAGTGAGACAAAGAATTGAAGAATTAAGGCTCCAGGGTACGACCACTCGGTAAGAGATTTATCTTTAAATTGTTGCTTTGAAATGGTTGTCTAAATAAATTGTTAGTTTTCGTTTCGGATCTAAGTTATTTAATGTGTGTAATGAGTGATGTTGGTTTTGTTAAGCCTAAATTGTAGATCTATGGTTTCTTTAGCAATGGTATGTAGTAATTCAGTTAAATTCCCTTTTGTAGTCATCATATTATATTTAGTAAATAAAGAAAAGTGATTTTTTTTTTAATTCATCGTTGCGTATGATATTCTTTTTTTAAAAAAAAAATTTACATCACAGATTTTAAATTATTTTTTCTCTTTTATTATTATTTCAGAATTTATGTTAATAAATATTATTGTTGTTGGTATTATTTATTTTAGATTCATGGTTACTATTATTATTACTTAATTTTACATTAATGGTTACTATTATTATTACTTATTTTAGAATAATAAATATTGTTGTTGTTGGTATTATTAATACTTACAGTATTACTAATAACTTAAGTATTTGTTACATTTGTGAGTTATATATTGTTATTATTATTATTAGTATTAGTATTATTATTAATTATCATAATTATATTAAATAAGTAATTTATTATCGTTTGTTTTGTTGTGTTATTAGTGTAAAATCTGCGGGCCGTTGTAAAATCTGTGGGCCGTTGTAATTTTGCGGTTCATGGTCCTAGAGAAGCACTGGGACCGTGGTAATCTCTCTGTGGTTCATGGTCCATTTGCAACCACGAACCACAGGGTCCGTGGTAAGGTATGAGGTTCGTGGTCGATGTGTGCACCACGAACCCATAGACCACAAACCACAGGTCCATGTTAAATGTGTGGTTCGTCAGCTGGCCGCCCACGAATCTGTTGGTTCTTGCACGGTCCTTTCCAGGAAATTATTGGTCTTATAGTGGAGATTAGTAATTACTGTTATTAATAAAAATAGTGTTACTAATAATAATAGTCTTATTGGTGTTATCATTATTATTACTATTGTTATTATTGCTATTATTATTGAAAAAATTATTAACATATTGTAGTTTATAATAATTAAAATTATTGTTATTACTATTAAACATATTTTATTATTGTAATATAATTTATCTACACTTTATTATTTTTTATTGTGATCTTATTTAAGTGTATTAATACATCGGTAAAATTGTTATGTTGTTACTTAAAGGTGATTGATCCACTACACAGAACAATGTCTTGGCTTGAGCGGCTAAGCGGTAGCACATGGTACCAGGGCGAGTGGCATTCACACGACGAGGAAGAGCGAGGTCTGAACCGTAAGTTTTATTTTTACACTGCTAGTAAAATTTGTTTTAACGGATACACTGTAGTGTGGTTGAAATACGTCATCTACATATTATGTTGAAGTAATTTTATAAGGTTTACATGTGTTTTGTGAAATTGTTTTTAATATAAGGGATACAAGATACACAACACTCAACAAATTACGACGCCGAACGAAATTTTCCATTCGCCAATTTAGAGTCGGGAAGTGTGATGGAGAGCATATTTGGCACGACCCCGACAATGAATATGTTTGGGCATGCAAATGTAGCCGGGAGCAGCCACGGGTACGAAGCGGTTGGTGAAAATGTATACGAAAGAAGCGCTATGGGTAATATTGTTGCAGCAGAAGCAAGTGCAGCCTGTCCAATTCTATAGTGAGGAAGCCCTTCCTTTCTTTATTAGTTCTTTTTTTAGAAATTAAAAAATATTTCAAAATACTTGTTATTTTACACATTTATATTATATTTTTCAATATTACTTTTTTATTTTCATAAATGCTATTCTCATTCTCTCTACTCCAATTCTATTTTTTCTTGATTTGTGTTCGGAAAGGATAAAAATGTAACTTTACAAAATAATTATGACATTTCTTGATTTCTGTAAATTTGCCTCATATGTAAAAAGGAACGGAGGGAGTAGTATTTTTAAATCAGGAATAGGGGATGAGGACTTAGCCCAAATGGTTAAGTGCATTGATTTCCAACGAAATGTTGGAGTTCGATTCCCCACAGGCCTCCTATCCCTCACTTTTATTCCCCTTTGTAATTGTGTAGCATGGGCTCCCACCACTTTACCAGGCCTTCAATGGCTTCTCCAAAAAAAGAAGAGGAGTACTAGTATATTGAGCCTGTTTGGTTGGCGGCAGATTACACAACATATTTGAACATTATATGCTGTTTTTCAATGTTTGGTAAAGGATAGATTAGACGAACAGAATGAGGCAAATATGCTCAAAACCGATTTGCTTTGCTCCAATTTGAGGCAGAATACTAAGCAGATCATATTTTCTAAAAATACCCTTCCTCCAATTTGATCATATTTGCTAATCTACCAAGCAGATCTGCTAATCTACCAAACACTTTTAATCAAATCTATTATTCTTATATGTTGGTCAAATCTACTACTCACTTATGTTGATTTGGTTAAATCTACTACTCCCTCCGTCCCAGCTAACGTGTCATGTTTGACTTTTTGACACTGTTCATTGTTTTACTTTGACTCGATTTTATTGCATGTATATATTTGGAAAAAATAATCGAGTTGGATCTTGTTAGAGTCGTATAATCATGTAGTTTTAGAATATATATTTTACATAATTTTTTGTTATACGCATTTTGAAATATTAGCTGTTGAAAAAATGTCTGAGATTGTGGGCAAATGTGAAACAAGACAACTTAAGTGGGACGGAAGGAATACTAAGTACTCCCTCCGTCCCACGAAGATTGAAGCCTTTCTTTTGGACACGGTAATTTAGGTAGTGGAGTTTAGTAATTAAAGTGGTGTGGGTATTTGTGTTTAAGATTATAATGAATTTTGATACTGTTTATTGTTTAACTTTGACTTAATATTATCGTAGTGATGTAATTTGAGAAAAATATTCAAGTGTGGTCTTGTTAGAATCGTCTAATCGTGTAGTTTTAGAATATATATTTTATACAATTTTTATTTATATCAATTTTGTAATATTAAGAGTTAAAGAAATATAAGGGACTTTGTATAGGAAAGTAATAATGCATTGGAATTTGTGCAGAATAGTAAAAATAAGTATTTTTAATGAGATTTGACAATAATTAAGATTCTAATCAAACTTATATTAATTTAATTTTCTAAAAACGGAAAGGGTTCAAACTTCGTGGGATACCCCAAAAAGGAATAGGGTTCAAACTTCGTGGGACGGAGGGAGTATATGATATATGCTGACTCCCCAAACAGAATACAGGATACAGATTACAGGCCTACAGATTATAGGGTACAGGAGGATACAGGAGGGTTCAGGGTATAGCCCCCGAGGCCCTCGTTCATGACACACTGCCAAATCCAATTAACCCATTCGCGCCATTCACTCCTTTTACTAGTAGTAGAATTTTTTTTTTTGCGTAGCTACTAGTAGTAGAATTGAGAGAGAGTGTGTGTGTGGTGTGGGGGATATTTGGAAGTATTTATTTGTACCTTGGTCCTGGTCTGCTTGGCGGCTAGTTACTACTTACTACTACTACTTGAGTACTTGTGACATTATTCTCACCCTGTTTCTTCTTCTTCTTCGTCTTCTCCATCTCCTTCCTCCTCCTCCGAACCCATACATACATACTCGAAGGCCACAGCTAATTATAAGGGGCGGCGGCGGCGGCGGCGGCGGCGGCGGCTTTACTCTTTTAGGAATTTGGGAAACTAGTAGTACTAATACTAGTACTGGTACAACAACAACAGGAGGACGACTATATAAGTAGCTCGGACGGAAGCATGGAGCTGCTGGGGTTCTTCTCCTCTTCCTCTTCCTTTTCCTTGTACAGCATGATTCTCCCCTGCATTCCTTACCTGCTCTCTGCCTTTGCCCTCCTCCTCCTCCTCGAACAGATCTCCTACCTCAACAAGAAACGCTTCCTCCCTGGCCCTTCCCTCGTCTTCCCCTTCCTCGGCAGCGCCATCTCCCTCGTCTCCAATCCTTCCTCCTTCTGGGCCCGCCAATCCTCCCTGGCCAAATCCTCCCCTTTAGGCCTCTCCGCCAACTACATCATCGGCCGCTACATTCTTTACATTTACTCCACCGACCTCTCCCACAAAATCTTCTCCAACGTCCGCCCCGACGCCTTCCACCTCATCGGCCACCCTTTCGGCAAGAAGCTCTTCGGCGACCACAACTTGATTTACATGTTCGGCCAGGACCACAAGGATCTGCGCCGCCGTATTGCCCCCAATTTCACCCCCAAAGCCCTCCAGACCTACACCGTCATCCAACAACGGATTATTGTCAGCCATCTCGCCTCCTGGTGCCGTTTATCCGCCCGTGATGCCGCCAAATCCATCCCTATTCGGATCCTCTGCCGCGACATGAACCTCGAGACCTCTCAGACGGTTTTCGTTGGCCCCTATTTGACCGACGACGCGCGCAAGCGCTTCAATCGGGATTATAACTTCTTCAACGTCGGATTGATGAAGCTCCCCTTCGATTTTCCAGGGTTCGCCTTCAGAGACGCCAGGTTGGCGGTGGCTAGGCTCGTGGAAACCCTAACCGGCTGCGCGGAGGAGAGCGAGAAGCGGATGAAAGCCGGATACGAACCTACTTGCCTAATTGACTTCTGGATGCAGGAGAATCTGAGAGAGTACGCGGAGAAGCCGTTCGACTACAGCTGCAGGGAAATCGGCGGACATCTCTTCGATTTCCTGTTCGCGTCGCAGGACGCATCCACTTCATCCTTGCTGTGGGCGGTTACCTTCCTGGATTCGCATCCGAATGTTCTCGAACGCGTGAGGGAGGAGGTCGCTTCCCACTGGTCGCCAGACGACGTGATCAGCGGCGAGCAGCTGAGGGAGATGAAGTACACGGAGGCGGTGGCGAGGGAGGTGGTGAGAATCCGAGCTCCTGCGACAATGGTGCCGCACATCGCCGGAGTGGATTTCCCGTTGACGGAGAATTACGTTATCCCGAAGGGCACGATCGTCTTTCCATCGGTGTTGGACTCGTCCTTCCAGGGGTTTACGGAGCCGGAGCGGTTCGACCCGGAACGGTTCATGGAGGAGCGGCAGGAGGACCGGGTTTACAAAAAGAACTTTTTAGCATTTGGCGCTGGGGCCCACCAGTGCGTGGGGCAGAGGTACGCTATAAATCATCTGATGCTGTTCATTGCCATGTTCGCCACTTTGGTGGATTTCAAGAGGGACAGAACGGACGGCTGCGATGAAATCGCCTACGTCCCGACGATCGTCCCAAAGGACGATTGCAGGGTCTTCCTAAAGCCGCGATGCACCCAATTCCCCTCTCTGTCATGATATGACCAAATTGCCCTTTCTTTCTGTGTCATTCATTCTTCAATCAATGCTTTGTTTGGCGTCTGTCTACATGTCCACTGTCCTGTCATAATTGATTCAAAAGAAAAAAAAAAAAAACAGTCTTCATAAGTTTATTTATTGAAAAGTAAGAATTTGATCGGTCAGAGTCATTGTTTGCAATGCAATTGGTTTTTCTTTTTTTTCTTTTCCTGGTTTCCTCTTTGCTGCGTTTCATTCTTCCAAAGGAATAAAAACTATTATTGGTGTGGATTTGTATTTATTTAACTCTGTGAGTAATTGATTATTTAAAGCATTATGTAGTTGTCATTGAACTGGCAAATTTTGTCTTGATATATATATTGCTTAGTTGGTCCCTTCACGCCAGGTCATTGCACTGGCAAAAATTATGTAGTTTTCAATCATTATTATTACGTACTATTTACATAATTTTAATACTACTACAAAATTAGGCTAAATGCATCATATTTTGTAGAATCCCTATTTGATATGCCCATGTTGATAATGTGTATTAAGATTCTTAATCCCACATGTCATATACTACGTAGTATATTTTGTCTACCTCTCCCATAGTGTAAAAATGAGTAGGACGTGCGTGTGAAATGAGTTAAGATTATTCGGATTTTCGTATTACTCCCTCCGTCCCACTTGAAATGTCATGTTTCATTCCTGCATAACATTTTTTTTATTATTAATATCTCAAAATATATAGAACTAAAAATTATGCAAAATATATTCTAAAACTATACGATTAGACGAACCTAATAAGACTGAATTCAACTATTTTATTAAAAATATATATTTATAATAATATTGAGTTAAAATTGAACAATGAACAGTAACAAAAAATCAAACATAATACATAATACTTCTATTGGGACGGAGGTAATAGTATTTATTAAAATGAATTGAATAGGAGGTAATACTATTTATTAAAATGAATTGAATAGTAGTAGTAGTAGTATATGCTGGTCCATGAGTACTGTATCGTGCCGGAGGAGCAACAGAGGAGAGGACAGGAATATAGCATATGTGTGGGCTAGCGAATTGAATTAATTAGGAGAAAGGAAGGCGTGGGTGTGAAAAACTGAAAATTCAAAATGTGAAATGTGAATGGTTATTTATTATGGTCGGGGTGATAGTCACTTAATATCTTAAAATGTAGTATATTTTTTTGGTATATCAGGTTAAAGTGGATCAATAAATAAGTGGCAAAAGTGAAAGCAAAAACACTTTGAGTGGAATGGTGAGGGAGTAGTATTAAGCAGTGGTGATCCTACCGTTAGATGGAAAAAAAGGAGAGTAACCAGTAGTACTGTTACTCTTACCACTGCCACTGCAATTAACTATACTCCTACTACTGTATGTCTTAATTTTAATTTTTGTGGTGCCCTGCCCTGCCCCTGCCTGCCCCCTAGTGGGTGGGGTTGGGGTTGCACTTGGAATTGCCAATTCAACCTTCCAAAATTAATTCCATTTCTTTCTCTTTCTTGTACTACTCCTACTCTATATTTCATTTACTACTACAATTTTGCTTATTAAATAGTAGTATTAATTGTCATTGTCAATTCGTGAGAGGAATCACCATTACCAATTCAACGGGTGGAGTCGAGTATACTACTACGTATTTTATACTCCATTAGTAGTAGTATACGTTATTGATATTCTTGCCCTAGCTTGTTACTACTATTTTATCCGTTTTTGGAAAGAATAGAATAGTGCGATTGATTAGTCATATAGATGGAGACACAGATTGAGAGTGAGAGTGGTGATGTATTTATCATTCACTAATGTGCATCATGCCGCAGCTATATATATATATATATATCCCGTACTCAATCTTATTATAATCATATAATCATCATATAATTTTGTCATATTTATATATATATATTTACTGAATCGTCTATACAGGCTATGAAATGGTAATATATATTATATAAATTTTAATTGTATATATTTTGAGATATTAGCTGTTTGAAAAAGTAAATTAGATTATACGAAGAAGTCAAAAAATACATAGGAGAATTATTATTATTAATTTTATTATTATTACTATTAGTTCTAGTTAATTAGAAGTAGTAGTTAGTGGTAGGTAAATGGTAAGGCTATTGGGAGTTGGGTATTGGTCAATCACAGATACAATCTGGCTTGACTACAAGTAAAGTACTCCATTCGTCTTATTAAAAGTGACCACTTTCTTTGTGTCACATGAATTTAGATTGTAGTGTTTAGTAGTTAAAGTAGTGTGAGTAAATTTGACTAATTCATCCATCTAATTTATAATAGTTACATTTGACTTTTAACCATATTTATTATTTAACTTTGATTTAATGTTATCGTAATGATGTAGAAAGAAAAAAAAATATATAATCAGGTATGGTCTTGTTGGAATCGTCTAATCGTATAGTTTTAGAATATATATTTTGTATAATTTTTATTTATACCCATTTTGAGATATTAATGGTTAAACATGTATATGAACTTTGTGCAGAACGTATAATTGTTATTGTGGGGTTTTTAATCATGTTTATGTTAATCTAATTTGCTTAAAAGGGAAAGTGGCCAACCTTATTGATACCAAAAAAGAATAATGACTACTTTTAATGGAACGGAGGAGTACTACATAATCCACAGGTTCCCCCCACACGCCACACGTACGGCCCCCGGTTTTCATCTGGTCTGGAATCTGGATATATCTATCACCACCACACCAGACCACAGTAGTAGTAGTAGTAGTATTTTTATTATCACTAGCTAGCTGTATTTAACCATTCATTTTTATTTTTAATTTTCCTAAGAGCGAGGTAAAATTATTCCACGACCACGAGACATGTTTTCCTGCCATGAATAATCTACTGGAGTACTACTTCCCACACACTACACCACTCGTATTATTATTACTCATCCGTTCCACAATAATATTCCCATTTGACTTTTTGACACTGTTCATTGTTCAATTTTGACTCGATATTATTGTAATTATATATTTGAAAAAAATAGTCAAGTTCGGTTTTGTTAGATTCGTCTAATCGTATAATTTTAGAATATATATTTTACATAATTTCTACTTGTATATATTTTGAGATATTAAAAATTTAAAAAGTATATTAGATTGTGTGCAGAAATAAAAAAGGAACATTAATTTGAAATGGAAGGAGTATTATTTTATCCATTTATTTATTCTCATTGCAAAAAATACTGCACGTGGTTGCCTTGCCACCTGTTCCACATGCATTGCAATGAAATGCAAACCCGCCTTGTCTCTTGTCGACTTGTCGCGCTCACCCTCCCCTCTCTCCACTACTCCTCTTTTCCTTTACATGTAATCTAAAACTATATTATTACTACTATATTACTCCATATAATAATATACGTACTATATATATATATAATCCATAATAATTAAATAACATTTCCAAATTGGCACATGCAATGAAAGAATCTCCATTCTAAACCCTAGTACTGCACCTTTTCACTTCTTCAATTTGGCCATGTGCTTCTTTTTTCGCTAGAGAAGTCTTCTCTTCTCCCACCGTTGTTAATTGTTGTGCTCCTACATCTTTGAATTTTTTTTTTCAAACTTTTCTTTCTTTCCTTTTTTTTTTTTTTTTTGTTTACCAAAAGTTAATATAAAGGCAAAGCAATACAGTTCCTTTTTAAAACTTACTTGAAACAACACAATCAACTGCTAGTATTTATATACTTACTTATGTACAAATGCACAATCTAATAGTAATCTACTTTTATCTTCTAGTATCAAGAAAAGTAAAGAACTGCTCATCCAAAAAAAGGAAAAGTAAAGAACCGCGCGAGGTCGGCTTTTGAATTTTGATGGTGTCTTAACTTCCTCTGGGCCCATATTAGATTAGCCCAAAAGTAAGGCGGCCCATTTAGAATTGAAAAAAATTCCCTAATTAACCACAAAAACCCTAACACACCTCCCAACTCCCAAGGCAGATCAGATTCAGAGTGCCGAGGGAGACTACAAGGTGTGTGTGCTTTCCTCTTTTGATGTTTTTATTCAGTTTGATTTCATGTTAGTTAGACTTGAATGCCTGTCTGATGCTTTTGGTTTTCTGGATCTTTTTGCGGCAGTTTCATCAGTAACAAGTGGTCGGGAGAGCTTTGCCCACGGAGGCGGATGAGCATCCCTAGATTTACCGCATGAAGCTATGGGCGAACATTGAGGTCCGCGCCAAGTCTAAGTTTTGGTAATTTACACCCCCTGATGATCACTCATACCCTAAATACTGTAATTGCTTGATTCGATATTCCAAGTGCTTGTGATGCATTCTGCTTGATTCGGTATGCTTTTTTTTTTTTTTTTTTTTTGTCTGCTTCGCTTTTACTATTCTTTAATGGGAGACTGCTGATATAAACGCAAATATAGTACAAGTATGTTTCTATATGCGTAGTTTTAGCCGTCGTAGCATAGGTTACAAGTTTTTGCGATTGGGATTTTCAAATGATTGGCTAACGTTGTTAATGACTGTTTCCATTGGTTTGTCTTAAGGTATTTTCTGAGGAAACTTAAGAAGGTAAAGAAGAGCAATGGCCAGATTCTTGCTATCAATGAGGTATGCCAATCTCATATGACTGCTTCCCTTCAGTATATGTCATTTGTATCTATCTGTATGATAAATTAGTTTTGGGAAGCGTTTCTTTTTTTAATTTCTTTCTTCCTTGACATGAAAGTATGATATAACCGCTTATCTATTTTGTGACATCAATAAAGCTCCAAAATTTGAATTAATCCATCTTTAAATGCTACTTCTCCATATTGGACTTCGTTGAATCAATCTGTCTTGAGGGAACGCAGATGTTTTCTTTTATAATACTTCTTATCTTGTTTCTTGAGATGCTGGTTGCTTAAAGAGTTCTTGACTGGATGCTACCTCTCATCAGCATAATGATGTTTCAGCACAGGTGATGCATTGCAGAGTTTTGCATCCAGGATTCGACTTTTCCTTAATAATTTACTGAAAACAGAAATGTCTGAATTTCTCTGTTTGAAATCCACTTGGGGGCGGGCACAGGGAAAATACCCTTAATGTTTATTCTGAGGATTGTGGCTTGAGAATGAACCACTCTTATGTTAATTTATTTATAATAAAACTTGATGTTTGTGCTATGCCCCGTCAAATTTTGTTTTATTTTTTATAGTATTTTTTTAAAAAAAAATGTGCTGAATTACTGTTAGACAACTGATGATCTGGTTGTGTGAATTTCTGTCATCATCACATGAGTACACTTTCATCACCGATGGCTTGACCTTCGTCATGTACTCTTTCACCAAGAACACTAATGCCCATGGCCTTATACTTCATTGATTTCACCTGTATACACAATCTTGCAACAAGGTTTATGTTCCATGCCTTTGCCTTGCCTTTAAACTGTTGCAGATTTTCGAGAAGAACCCAACGACGATCAAGAACTATGGTATCTGGTTGAGGTACCAAAGCAGACCAGGCTATCACAACATGTACAAAGAGTATCGCGACACCAGTTTGAATGGTGCTGTTGAGCAAATGTATACCGAGATGGCTTCCCGCCACAGGGTCCGTCACCACTGCATCCAGATTATAAAAACAGCCACTGTTCCAGCAAAGCTCTGCAAACGGAGAGCACAAAACAATTCCACAACTCCAAGATCAAATTCCCCTTGGTGTTCAGGCAAGTGAGGCCACCAAGAAGGAAGCTCAAGACAACATACAAGGCATCGAGGCCCAACCTGTTTATGTAGAATCTTTTTTTGTTGCTTGCTGATCTGCAATTTATGTTTATACTTTCCAATTTCTTCTACCATAGTGAGGAAAATAACAGAGAGCCCGTGTCGGTTAAAGTTTTGTAGGACAATTACTTTTGCTCGGTGTTTTTATGGTAGGAGATAGATTTGCTTGATATAAGCAACTTATACGTACGTCATTGCAAATCTTGAACATGCTTGTGATGGTTTGCGGACAAAAGAGACAAATAAAAACAAGGACCGAAATTTTGGGTTTCGCAACATCCGAAGCGAAATTTCACATATAATATTTCGTTCGACTTCGATATTTTTCCAAACTTGACCTAAATTTTCAAAACTTTGACCTAAATTTTAATTTTTTAAAATATCTTCGTTTTTTAAATTTTTTTTAAACAAATTAAAATTTATGTTTTCATAAATACTAATTTCTATGATTTCTTAAAATATTTCAAATATCTTCGAAATTTTCCTTAAAATTTAGAATATTTTTGAAATTTCTGTAAATTTCCATGGACAATATAGACACTGATATCGATATTTAAAATTTTTTTGCACGTTCAGGCTTCCGCTTTGCTTTCAAGGCAATTGAAACTGAAATGAGGAATCTGATATTCTGGCCATGGTGCCGGACTCCGGGTTCCGCCTGCCCTATTCCCACGTGCGTTATTTCTTTAATTTTTTTTTTCCGAGAAGTCAAAGCCAGAAAAACAAAATGAAAAACAAAAATTGAAAAAAGTAAATGAAAAACAAGAACCACAAAACAACTAAGGTTGCGAGAACCACACGCATGATGCATCCGGTGCAATGTTCTCAAGAACAAAATCAAGGGAAGGTTCACATCGTGTAGAAATCTTCGATAAAAGCACCACGTTTAGCAAATGCGTCAACTCGAAGGATGTGGTGTAAAATGCAACTCTCATGATAGTGCCAGCCATGGGATGGAAATGAGAGCATGAATCCAATAGACCAAGAGCTAGCTTCGAATCCGAACAGCAGGTAATGTGATTAATCCCCAAATGTTGGAACAAATTCAAGGCCCTTAGCCAGGGCAGAGAGCTACATATTGGTGTAGTTTCCGAGATGACCACATCCCCCGAGCCAGCGCCCCGCATCATCACGAACAGTGATCCCATTGCGCCATGCCCATTGCAATGCACCATTTGGACCTCTGAAAGAGTGTTAGACCGCTGAGCATTCTGGAGGTCAAGAGCCATGCAAAAAATCTCCCTCTTAATGCACCAACCCTTGAATAGTATAGCATTGTGCTCAAGCCAAAGAACCCAAAGGGAAGCCAGAAACAATGTCCCATGATGTCGAACCATAGCTGGAAGATTCTTGTTTTCTTCCTCGATCTCAAATTGTCTATATATACTCCATTTCTTGTCTCAATTCTCAATCTCACTCACCAGTCACCAACACCAACACACACACACTCCTACTCTCTAGCTAATTGGCAATTGTGCTTGCAGTAGTGTCTCACTCACATCCATCATCAGAGAGGAGATCACACTCCGACAATTATAAAAGTAGTAAGAACAAAGACCGTTTTCTGCATTGTGGTCTTCATGTCAGTTTTTGCTAATGATTTTGTAGCCACAACCCACAGTTGCTGCAGTTTCCAAGATATCGGAGCACCTGCAGGTACACCTGCTCCAGTAGATCAGAAGGCACCTCCAGTGGAAACTAGCTTAGCATAAGCTGCTGTCGGAGAGTTGGAGTCAGGAAAAAGAATAAAACTGTGATCATGATTAATTGTGGAGCTAAGGCCAATGTATTACTATTACCCCCAAAAATTATAAATTGATCACACTAACTCACCAAATCTAGTGGCCAATTAGATTAGATTAGGGTTGGTGGTACAAGGTTGAGGTGTTTTGCAGACGAGACAATTAA
The DNA here is from genome assembly GCA_030278955.1 of Hygrophila difformis. Classification (NCBI taxonomy): domain Eukaryota; kingdom Viridiplantae; phylum Streptophyta; class Magnoliopsida; order Lamiales; family Acanthaceae; genus Hygrophila; species Hygrophila difformis. The sequence goes on along the minus strand of JAOANR010000014.1, from coordinate 817,345 downwards.
TCATGCAATTAATTGGAAGCGAGAAAATAAACATATTTTGCCCTGCAAGGTGACAGTATCATAACAATCCAAACATCAACAGATAATTATTATAGTCACAAAAGATAGACGGGCAGAAGTCCTGAATAATCCAAATACCTATAATTAACATGTGGTGGCCACGGGCCCAATACCAAGTAATGCTAAGGCACAACGGCCCATCTAGTATATCAGTGCATAATACTATTAGTATTACTACTACTTACAACCTATGCAACACACTGACCACAATACCAACTATCAAGCAAGTGAAGACAAACAATAGAAATAACAACATCAATACACCTATAAAACGCAACCTAAGTAGTCCGCTCATCCCCAAACCTAATCGCCATGCACTACGCCATCAATTGGAAGACATATTATGTAACAAACATCAATTGTAAGGTGTAGTACAACGTACTTAGTGAGGAATAGCTCCGGAGGAATTATAAGGGAAATGGACATTAATGAAAGACAAGAACGTAAATATAGTATTTAAACATTACACCGTCCTATACCGGTACTTTAACCATAACATACATTATGCATTGAAATGAGTGAGTGGATGTTGAACTATAATGTCTATCCAGCCTAAATGCAGTACATAAGATGTCTAGCGTGTATCATATTAACTGTGTATCCTATTAACCATGGGCGACAAGTGTAGTTAATAGGGTCCACCATTCATATAAACACCAATAACATACCTAAACACCGCCGGCATTGGACGAAAATGATTAGGAAAGGTGGCTTATGATAGTGCACGCTGGCCTGGGACCAAATTGCCCTTATGGCCGTACAAGAGTAGCCGAGTAGCTACCTCTCATAACGACACAACCACACATTTTTAAACAATGTATAGAATATTTTGTAATCTATCATCTAATCCAATTTTTCAGTAAAATGTATCTTTAGGACAAAAAAAATAATCCTAATCAAACAAAAAGAATAAATAAAATCATAATTACTAATTTTTTTTCTTTAAATTTGGATCATTGTTTTAAATGTTAACCGAAACAATTATGCATACATTCAATATAGATATAATCCAATTTATGAAGTAAATAAAATATTTAACTCAAAATATCTAAGTAAACAAATTTATTATATTATACGTGTTACATAATATAATTGGTAATATTTATTACTAAATAAAGATTAATTACTAAAATATCGAATTTTATTAAACAATGTAAATATTTTTCTCGAACAACTTTCACATTATTTTTAATTAAATTATACTTTAAAAATATTTTAGATATGCATCTATTTAATTAATTTTAATATAAAAAAAACAATCAATTTGCATTATTCTCTTTTCAACAATGTATGTTATTTTTCTACAGTATTTTATAAAAATGTATTCTTTAAAATAAAGTACTAAATTATAAGTAAACAAATAATACAATATAAGTTATACTTTGCTCAAAATCTAATTATGTCTCAAAAAAATTAGACAATATAAGTTATTTAAAGCCCATTAATGAACAAATACTATTCATAAGATCAACAAATTTTATACTTCCTCCGTTCGCAAATTATTGCCCCAAATCAATTTTTGGTACTGTTCATTGGATTACTTTGATTTCAATTTTTATCATAGTTTAGATCAGATCTTTATTGAAGAAAGATGAAGAAGCCGTTTTTTCTCATCATATTAAATATTCGGGCTGGGATAGCGTAGAACAATAAATAGGACTTGATCTCATTCCGAAGCTTAAGAGTGAGATCTTGTTAGATTCATCTCATCATGTAGTTTCTAAATATCGAACTTTTAGAATTTTTACTTATACCGAAATTGAGTTATTAATTGTTTAAAATGTGTATTGGACTGCGTGCTGAGTGAGTCCGTAGCAAATAAAAGAAAATAGAGGAAGTATATTATAGATTTCCCATGAGGTCCAAAAATTTTGGTCACACAGTTCAGTAAATTTATTTAATAATTAATCAACGAATAGTATTTAAAATCAAAATAAATAAAAATAAGGGGATAGAGGAAAACTTTTTAATATTTTCATATTAACAATGAATGATGAATGATGGTCATAAATTATGTACAGTTAGTAGCCCACGCCTGTTGTACATTGTATTTGTACTATTGCTCACATAGTTAAAGGACCACAAGATAGTACTCTGTCCCATTAAACGTGGCCAATATTCCTTTTTGGGGTGTCCCATTAAAAGTGACCACTTTCCCTTTTAAGTAAATTAGATTAACATAAACATGATTAAAAACCCCACAACAATGACAATTGTACTTTCCGCACAAAGTCCCTATATATGTTTAACCATTAATATCTCAAAATGGGTATAAATAAAAATTATATAAAATATATATTCTAAAACTATACGATTAGACGATTCCAACAAGATCACACTTGACTATTTTTGTCTTTCTATATCATTACCATAACATTAAGTCAAAGTTAAATAATAAATATGGCTAAAAGTCAAATGTAACCATTATAAATTAAATGGATGAATTAGTCAAATTTACTCACACCACTTTAACTACTAAATCCCACTACCTAAATTCCTGTGCCCAAAAGAAAGGGGCCACTTATATTGGGACGGAGGGAGTAGTAACTAATTACCAACATAAAGTTGAGAGATAAAACTAGTTAGTGCCCTTCTACATTACACATGAACTCGCATGCATGATCTAAAATTCTCGTGTTAATTAGGGCTTGGGATTGATGCTAAGTTAACACTTGACTTTGCCTGTATGTAGGCTGTAACACCAAGATCTACCTGGTGCTAATCTTGTTTGTCCATTTCTAGTTTTTGAAATGAAGTCACTAATTTCCTCTCATGAATTTTGTCTTTATACATACATACAATCACTGCTTCAATATATATATAGCTGTCCTATGGATATGGTGCTTCAACCATCTCCACCAACTTGAATGAAACCACATACAGCAATCAAAAAAACATTTCTTTATTCCCCAAACCAACCTCCCTACCCTTCTTCTATCCCCTAGCATCATTTCTGCAACTTTGTACCTTTTGACAGAATTTAGGCTGTCTGCCACAAGCTTTCAAATCATTCCGAGTATTCATTCTACTAGTGCCCCTAAATGACAACTTGCTTGCATGATTCTTCCAAATATGTTCTTGCCAAGTATGTAAGAAAACTTCCTTCAAAAGAATAAAATTAGTGGGAAGGGAGGGAAACCTTAGCCTTGGGCTTATATATAAAACTCCACTTCTTAAGTTAGTATCAACACCAAGTTTTAAAAGAACTAACTGTACACTTGAGAGCTAATACTGTTGAAATTCAGATGCTGTCGTCGATTCTACTTGAGAAAACCTTAGCTTCCTAAGTCGTCGATTCTGCATAGAGAAATATCCCATGAGCACAGGCTTATTTTCTAGTGAGCTTTCCCCATCCCTAGGGACTAAGATCAATCGAACAACAAACTATAAAAGATATATAATTTCCCCACTAGAGCCACGGTATAGGTATATAATTAACCTTTGTAGTTCGCCTCAATTCTCAGAACATGAAAGTTTGTGATGAAAGAAACTACTAACTCATGATTCTCTTTTTTTTTTTTTTTTTTATCATTAATCATTTCAGGGCTTGGGAGATGTACCTTATTCTTCTTGTCATCTACTCGGCTTGGGTTTCTCCATTTGAGTTAGCATTTCCTACTTACAAGCATGATGCATTGCTCTTTGTTGACAACATAGTCAACATCTTCTTTGCTGTTGATATTGTTCTCACATTCTTTGTGGCATATGTTGATAGTCACTCAGGTGTAGTAGTCAATGATCCGAAAAAAATAGCTAAAAGGTAAATACTTGGTATGTACTACTACAAGTTTGTTTTTGAAGGCAAAAAAACTCTTAAATATGTACGTACCTGAACAAGTATGATTCCCTCCCTGTGCAATAATCTACACACAGGTATCTGTCGACCTGGTTCATGTTGGATGTCTGTTCAACAGTACCATTTCATTCTCTGAACCTCCACTTCACAGATCACAATGGAGGACTTGTCTGTAACATGCCAAGCATGCTAAGACTTTGGCGTCTCAGACGAGTCAGTGCCCTATTTGCAAGGTCTCGGACCCCTCTAAATTTTTTCATCGTAAAATTTTTTTCAGCAACATCACTATGTCATTAAATGACTTGTTTCTGTTCAGGCTTGAAAAGGACATTCGATTCAACTATTTCTGGATTCGCTGCACCAAACTTATATTTGTAAGTCACTGCTCTGTTAGTTCAGTTAACATGTTTGACTACTGTTATCTTAATTTCTCAATGCTATTGCTACCTCAACTGACTGACTGAATACAGGTCACACTGTATGTTGTACATTTTGCGGGGTGTATTAACTACATGATTGCTGATAGATACCACGATCCCGAAAGAACCTGGATTGGAACAGTCGATAGAAATTTTAAGAAACTAAAAGTGAGGGACAGATATATAATGGCATTGTATTGGTCTATTGTGACCCTAACAACAACAGGTTATGGGGATTTTCATGCCGAAAACTCAGAAGAGATGTTGTTTGATATTTTTTACATGCTATTCAACATGGGATTGACATCTTACCTCATAGGCAACATGACAAACCTTGTAGTTCACAGGACCTGCCGCACCCAAGATTTTGTAGGTTTTTTTTCTCCTTTCAAACATTTCTTGCCTTCAACAGGGGACACTTGCTGTAATGTTCCAGCTAATATGGGAATCTTTTTTATTGGTTCTGCAGCGCGATTCTATCATGGCTGCAACAGAATTTGCAAAAAGAAACCAGTTGCCTCGTAATATTCATGATCAAATTTTGTCCCATATATGTCACAAATTCCAGACAGAAGGATTGAAACCTCAAGAGGAGCTGAATCTATTGCCCAAAGCTATTCGTTCCAGCATTGCACACCATCTGTTTTATCCCATCCTTCAACATGTTCCGCTCTTCCAAGGAGTCTCCCAAGACTTCATCCTCCAGTTGGTACACCACCTTTGTACCTACTCATGCCTAGGATTCATGTTCTTCATGAAAGATCAACTTTGAAATGACTGACCCACGCTTTTACTTATTCATTCTACTTGCTTAATTTGAAAGGTCACTGTGATGGAGTCTGAGTTCTTCCCTCCTCAAGAAGATGTGATTCTGCCAAATGAAGCTCCAACTGATGCATTCATATTGGTCTCTGGAGCAGTGGTAACTAATTAATTAAACTATTATTCCCTACGGAACAGGAAAGAAAATGTTAAAAATCTTTAAACTTTTTGCTTGCTGGCAGGATCTTATCGCCAAGATCAATGGGAATGATAAAGTAAGAATTCTTGCATAGTTTTGAATGAAGAAACAAAGGGCCAAAATTATGTATGATTCTAATTAGCTCCTTTCATGCACACAGATTATTGGAAATGCTTCGCCAGGGGATATGTTTGGAGAAATTGGGGTTCTATACGGAAAGCCTCAACCATTTGGGGTTAAAACAACTAAAATCTCTCAAATACTAAGGCTAAATAAGACTGCATTTCTGAACATACTCCAAGCAAATCCAGCAGATGAAAGCACCATCATGGACAATCTTTACCAGGTAAATTTCTAAACAGATTCTTACTTGGACCACTTTTTTTATTTTACTAAACTGAATAACTATTTTGGTTTAAGAAACTGAAAGCATGGAACACTTTAGACATTGAGGGCCAACAATACCCAAGTCTAATCCCCCAAATTTGGCACGAGGGAGAATGTAATGATGACTGCAGTGCTCACACAGAAGATAACGATAATCTCTATGAAGACTCACCGAAACATGAACCTACAGGAGGCAGTTCTGATGCAAAATTATTGGCAAAACATCAATCAGCTGAACGTGAAATCGGTGCAAATCCATCTTCTGATGGTGACCAAATACCCCTTCCTTTTGCTGCTGACTCTAGAGATTTTGAAATTCTGCACCATGAAATTGACAAGAAGTTACATAGAGCCACCGATTATGGCTCCAAACGATATAGTAGTATTAAACATGCATACCCTGCAGGTGCAAGCAGTTGCATGCTGCATTCAAGTGGCGCACAAGGAACAGGATCAGAAAAGAGAGTCACCATTCACATGAATTTTCTACATAACCAAGTATATAAAAGGCAGGCACCCAAGCTAATAATCCTGCCAAATTCACTGGAAGAGCTGCAAAAAATAGCAGGTAAGCATTTCCTCCTGGCTTAACTATTGTCAAACTGCTAACAATTTCCCCACACTTGAAGCACATTATGCAACACCTTTCTACTTGTTTTATATGATTATATCTGATCGTCTCCTGTTTATATCACAGGTCAGAAATTCGGAGACAACACTCCTAGAAGAATCGTAAATGCAGAGCACACAGAAATCGACGACGTAAATGTCATACGTGATGGAGATCATTTGTTTCTTGTTCCGAAGTCTGAGATGATAATGTAATGTAGTCGAGCGAACAAGAATCAAAAGAGTATTAACATCGATAACACGAAACTAAACAAATCCAAAGCAGCCGTACTCTACAATACCACCAATAAGGTCACACAATCGGTTTAACTGGTTCTTTATGGATAACGATGGAATCTATTACCAATTACCGAATAGACGAAAATTTGTACTTGTAAATACGAGCTTTGAATAACAACTTGTCAGTGGACAATGAGGATAATCATAAAAAAATGTTATCAGTCAGCGGTGATATTACTGAATGACACATATGTGTTAGGTGCAAGGTCTAAGCTTTATGCAGTGTAAGCGTAAGTGTTTGATTGTGTACAGACAAGGAACAAACATATTAAGCTACCAATCTCTAACTTTAGCGGAATAAAATAGAGCATAAAGTAAACAAACAACACAAGAGTTGTTGACCCAGTTCGTCTGGGATACCAATATAGGAGATTATTTCACTATGTGTACACACACAGTAGTAAAATAAGTTGAATGTATTCACTCCAAACTCCAGACAGATAGTTGTAGTGATCTGACGCTATCTCCGGCTCTGGTATAGCTATCTCCACCTATTTTTTCAACTCTCCAAAGCTAACCCACTTTGAGTTTCCCTGAAGAAGCCTGTGAAGCACTCCTTCTCGACGAGATGATATAAGCGATGAAGTTTTCTTCTAGTTCCGCCTTGAGTGCTCTCCTTAAATGAATCACAGATGCACTTAAGGAGACTGTAGCACAACACAATATAGATGCGCTCAAGGCTTGCTCGATCTTGCAGCAAACAATGGATTCTGTGAACACGAGGCTGCAAATCGAAGTGGCTTCTCAATAAGTTATTCCGAAAGCTTGATAGAGTTTCAGAGTATTTCGAAAGTGATAATCGTGAGAAGTGAGCCTTCCAATCCTCAGAAACTCCCTTTATCCGAGAAGCTCTGCCAGTTTGAACGGTCTTGTTTCAAGATTGGGAAAGAGCCATTGAGCTTGTGCGGAAACTTGTTCAAATCTTCTTTCACTAATATGGGAAGGGGTCATGCAAGGAAATATTAGTATACAACCTCCAGATTAGGAAAGATCCTTGGGTTGGTCTCGGTCTTTCAAAATAATCTTCAGTTCGCGCATGTAGACTGCTGATGTTCTTCTATTGTTCAATCATTGGTGCTGAACTTATTTCAAAACCTTGACTCAACAATATTTCCCCTATACTGAACTATTACAAGTAACAACTATGAACAGGCAGCAAAACCCTATACCCCCAACGACCAAATACATAGTAAGCTAAAAATAAAAAACAAAACAAAACAAAAAAAACATGATATGCACAGAGCTTATCTAATAAAAACAGGCAAAAGACAGCAGATAGAAATCACTAGATAAACAGAAAAAGTTCACGATGTTCGACCATCCATCCAGCAAAATATAAATCACAACCATCAACAGTTTTAAAACATAACACTGATAAAAATCAGAGAAAGCCAGAGTTTCTTAAGCAAGAGAACTCAGTTATGGAAAAGTTTAAAGAGTTTAATAGATTCATCTCGTCTTATAGTTAAATATTGAACTTTTTAGAATTTTTATTTATTTAAAATTTTGAGTTATTAATAGTTTAAAATGTACTTAAACTAATTGAAAAATGTGTCCTTAACATTTCTTGTTAAAAAAAATGAGGGTGTACTATATAACATAGTTATTAAGATCTCTATCTTAATTTTAGGATCTTGCGATTTTACAATCATACTTCTTTAAAAAAGTTCAGATCATTATAGAATCTTAAATTTAGTAGTAGGATCTCGTTATTAATCCCCATCTTTATTGTAAAATTTGAATCTTAAATCTTCGGATACTATTAAAATTTAAAATATGTTTTCATAATCTCATATTTATTATAAAATCAGTCTTAATGCTTTTTATCTATTATAATTTAATCTTTTTTTTCGGTGAACTATTATAATTTAATCTTGGATATTAGGATCTTAAAGACAAAAACCTCCAATATTGGAAATTATTATTCATTTGGCGTCTGCGGCAAATTTGCTGTACTTCTGGGAGTTGAGCATCTCAGCAGAAAGATTCCCGTCCAACCTTCACACATCACGTGAAAAATCTCCATTTATTTTATTCTTTAAAATTAATAATAGTGCTGGTTGATTAGGTCCCTAACTTTTTTTAGTTTTCTTCTAATTTTAAAATTTTAACTCAAATATATACGTACAAGAGGGCAAAGAAAATACCCACAGAGTGCATCAATATCGTGGCGAGTGTCGACTGACGGTCCTTAACTCCAATATAGTGAAGCACGTGCACGCATCCGCATCCACATCTGCGTCGGCGTCTGCGAGTGCGTGGGCGTGTTGCGGCAGCAGCAGCAGCGGCGGGGGTAGAGGGTCGAGCGATTGGCCGTGGGAATTCGATCGTTCTGCATTTGGTGATGGCCGATGACGAGCCTCTGCCCACTCGCTGGTCTTTTCAAGTGCGCTTTTTATTTTATTTCTTCAATTTGATCTCAAATACTGAAATTGCAGTATTAATTGATTTCTTTCGTGATTTCAAGCTGCGTTGACTAGTGCTCGACTGAGGTTCAAATCTGTGATTCTTCGATTCATTGCCTTTTTTGTTTCTTCTTCCGATAGTGTTTTGTGCGATTAGGCGTTAAGAATTCCTATATTCTCGGAGCTAAACTTTATCATGTTAAAGTTGTTCAATTTCAAGCAAGGGGATATGCTCCGGCCCTCCATTGTTGTCTTTGATTTCTCCATGCGAAATGCACTAACATTAACGATGTCCGAATATTGGCGTCTTTTAAGGTTCTTTCTCTTTTTTTCATCTTCTCTCTCATTTGGGATTGGAGATACTGAGACTGCTGCTTCCTGTGTTATGTTATTGGGGTGTTAATGAAGTGACAAATAGTTCCCCCTTAACGGTTTCATTTATTTTGTAAGCATCTTGATGTTAAACAGCATGAACTATTTAGTACTCCCTCCGCCCACACTTTAATTGTTCAACTTTGCCCGAACTTTTTATGGCAAGCGAGCTGTTATTAGATTGTCTAATCACTTAGATTAAAAATGTCACTTTTCATAAGTTTTACTTATACACTATTTGAGTTATTTATTGTCAAAAATTAAAAATATGCATTGGATTGCACCTACAGCTGTAATGAAGTCAAATGACGGAGGGAGCATTTATGAATGGCCTAATGATTCCTAGATTTTTCTGCATTCCTATATGTAACTGGTTTGAAGATGTAATTGAATATGAGATTTCAGTATTAATGCACGTCTCAGTTTTGGACTGTGATTCAGGAATTTAAGTGGTTTTACGATTCCAAGTTTGGGAGGAAAAGGTTGGACGATGAAAAGGGTAATAGTGGTCAAACCGCACAGAATGGAAACTACTCTAGCGAGACAATAAATGGAAATGGACATATAAACTCATCTGACTTGGCTGTCTATGAACAGTATCGTAATCAGGTATTACGCTTTTGATTCGTATTCATGCGTATTTGATTTCATTTGTCACAGTCGTAGATGTTCGTTTTGACATTAATTCTGTCTCCAGGATAATGGAAATTTGGGACATACTAATGGGGTCTCATCTGTTGGAGCGGATCAAAAACCGTATGATCTTATTCCAATTTCACTATTGTTGTTCTACTTATTATTTGTACCATTGCAGTAAATACTAAGATTTGACCCGCTTCTTTCTCCCAATAAAGTTTAGAACGAATATATTAACATCTGTTGGGAATCAAAACACACAGAATGCTCAATCAAAACAATCCTCAATATCGAATTTTGAGCCCTTGTGAACATTAAAAGATAAACTAGAATCAGAAACTCACAATTTATGTGGAAACCAATGTGAGAGAACAACAGATTGCGGTAAGCCGATCTACACTAAGTGATGATAAAGGTTACAACAAACAGGGTGAACTACTAACCCTAGAGAACCTGGGATCTTGAATTCATGAACTTGAGTATTTCAAAAAATTATCTTGCTGCACCCAACTCCACATCGAACTCAATGCTTAGCTACTCTCTAGTTTTTTTATTTTAAAAAAACATGTAAGTCATGCTTGTACATGCCCTTCGCACAGTGCTGTAAGTGTACAAAGTCTTAGTTAAAAGTTCTGAATGTAAATGCATTCACCAAATTGAGATATGGAATAATCTTAGTTTATCGTGGATGAATCGAATCCCTTGTCCCATCGTCATGGGCCTGCTTTAGTCCATGAAATGGTTTCTCTAATTTGCATACTAGGCGTTTTCCGAACAAGTTGAGACGAACTTGGCTTTAATGAAGGAGTAGAGGGAAGTGATTGAGGTTAAGCACCTGATGAGGTAGTTTTCTTATTAATATAGTAGAATTGTGATGTTTCTGAGTTCTTAGGCAATATGAACACTTGTGTTTTCTGGAATCCCACTTGTTTGTGAACTCTCACTTACTCTTTTTGTGAAGATAAAATTGACATTTCATCAAAAATGGTCACAACTCAAAATCAGTTTGTGCGATTTCCCCTCTTCTTGCCACAGCCCACAAGTGATACCAATTAGATTATGATGAACAACTGAAGAGAATGCATTTGATGTCTCTTAAGGGTAATTTTCTGTCATCAACATGAGTATACACGCGATATACACCCAAAGACTTCAAATTCGAGTATTTGAGTAATTGATAGGATCACTAGACCAAACATCATATGCGACACAAGGTTTCAATAATGAGTGAAGGCAGCTATTTATGGGTACAAATTTGACAACGCAATGTCAATTCCTTCAACATCACACGTGGCATCATTTCTGATTGATATAAAACTATAATGGATTTATCAAAAGGGAGAACCAATCCCAGTAAGGGGAAGATGTGGAAAGCACATGTAGAATTCATGACCCACTCATTTCGTGATTATCTGTCAACTAGAAAATATTGCAAGCAAGATTAGTTTCAGTAAGATTTTTCCTTGTTCTTCGGCTTATTGTAATTGATGACCACATGGTTGAGAGTGGAAAACTAATCCATGGGAGGGGTGATGTGTAAAGTACGGAAAGAATACATGATCCATCGTTTTGCTATAGTCTTTCATTAGGTATTGAAAAATATGCCTGCTTCGTTATGTCTGATTGAGCAATATCAGTTTAATATGCCTTGTGTTTTAGGTTAGAGCAACCACTGATCACGTGACCCTTCTTCACACAAGGAAAAAAGATTAATCCCAAATTTTGGTTCTTCAGTTTTGATACGAATTCCTTTTTGTGTTTGTGGTAATTCTTAATGAACTCCAGCCCGTTATTAACGTCCCCTATCTCTTGTCTCTTGGATGGCTATCATCATCAAACTTTTTCTTTGACTTCTAGTCATTCACGGGGTTCTTGCCAGTTAAGTTTATTAAAATTCTCCTTAAATAGGGTAGTGCAATTTCATACAATTGTATTTCGTGAAAATCATTGTAGGATGGCAAAAGTGATGCTACAAGAAGAATTACCTAATCTTTTTATCTCAAAATATTCTAGATATATTTAGAGTTAAATTTATTTAAATGAACTTGAATATTTGCACCTATCCTTGTCCGGATGTATACAATTGTTCCTTCAAACACTGTTTGTTTACTAATGATTTTGTCATACATAGATCCTCCAATTTTACCCCTAATGTGGTTGTCTATGCGACCATTTGATGCCGGACCTCCTTAGATGACATTAATTGTATTGTGAAAGAGATTTCTCATCTACTCCACTCTCATCATCTTGTTCTTTTGCTTTGTTAAATTCTTTTAAATTCTCCTCCAAATGTGGCAGCGATCTCAACACAACCAATATATCTAAGGAGTTTGACACTTTGACAAAATAAAGTTTTCAATCAATATTCCTTGAAATTATTATTTGTCACTGCTGGTTTAAATAATTAAATCTTCTGATGCTTTCTAGATGTCTGGACGCTACCCATTTATTCCTTTCATCCTGAAACCTTGCATTTCTATTCGAATTTTCATTATGCATTATTTTTCCCATGTTTACATTTTTTGATGAGCCTCAGGTTATGATAATCTTAATGGTTCCATAGGCTGTAGTTTATTAGCCTCATTTTAAGAACAAATGAATTGGATGGAACATGTTAGTGTTTCTGTAAAACATCAGTTTAATCTCTGGCCTTTTAACCACTTATGCTTTACCATACATTATATATTTGATGAACCATAATTGAAATTTGATTACTTCATAATTTGGAGAGTCCACTGCCAGTTTAGGCATCTCCTGACTTGAGATACTCATTTTCAGGCAACGTTCGTTACTTCCTCCTTTTGAATCTGCGGAAGTGCGTGCTTTGGCAGAGAGTTTAAGTAGGTAAAGAATGATATTGTTGGGTCTCAGCTATTAACTACCCAATTATTTTCAATGGTTTTCCATATTTATATTGACTAACTTGTCATGGCTTCTATTTGTTAATATGCTCTATGTTCTTCATTTGCAGAGATATCATTCGTGGTAGTCCAGAAGTTTCGTGGGAAAGCATAAAAGGATTAGAGAATGCCAAAAGGCTACTGAAAGAGGCTGTTGTTATGCCAATAAAATATCCAAAGCAAGTTCTGTAGATTTAGCCCCTTATTTCATGCAAAAATATGGAATTTATCAGTTTCTGAAACTGAGAAGAGTATATGTTGTTCTCTGTTTTAGGTACTTTACTGGTCTCCTCACACCGTGGAAAGGAATCCTGCTTTTTGGTCCGCCTGGAACTGGAAAGGTTTGTATGCCACGTTTTCTTCTTCTTGATATGTGCTATTTCTTGTTTGACATGTTGATAATTGGGTTCTCTTCTCATTTGAGGTTTAAGATCCTGCTAATATAAGGAGCTTTTCCCTTGTTATCTGCAAGTTAAAGCGCAACTCTTATTTTGCTTGAGCCCCTCTTACTCCTTTCCCAACTTTTTGTCATAGAGTTCATTGTTTACTATGCGATAATCCAAAATTTATAAGAAACAAACTGTAAGTAATTGTTACAAACATATCATCTGCCTTATATGAAACGCAGACATTGCTAGCAAAAGCTGTTGCTACAGAGTGCAAGACCACATTTTTCAACATTTCTGCATCATCAATTGTAAGCAAATGGAGAGGTATGATATTGTGCTTTGTCATTGCTTGTATGATATCCATCTTAAAGTTTTGGCTGGGTCAACTATCTTATATATGATTATGAGCTTCATGTGTCAAGATTCTTTAGTTCGTACTTGGTGGTCATAATCATGTTGAAGATAACTTATCATATAATCTGTAACCATGTGTCACTTCCTTGAGTACCCTGATTTATAGGCATCAGTTAGTTACTTCTATTTGATTTTGTGGGTTGGATCACTTTCACAGGTGCAGTTTTATGAATGTGAAGATTCTGTTTATTCTTTACCATTGGACACAGATTTTCTGCAAACTATATGTTCTACAGTGTGCTTCATAGGATTATCAACCTAACATTCAAAATATTCCAGATGAGGAAATATAATTTCTGGAAGAAACTGTTGGTTTGTGAATGCCATTAAACAAGTCATCAACAATCATGCTTTCTTCAAGGTGGTTTTGCCTGTGTACTTCTTGCAGGTGATTCAGAAAAGTTGGTGAGAGTGTTGTTCGAGCTTGCAAGGCACCATGCACCATCAACTATATTTCTGGATGAAATTGATGCCATTATCAGCCAACGTGGTGAAGGGCGTAGTGAACATGAAGCCAGTAGGCGTCTGAAAACCGAGTTGCTTATCCAGGTGATATTCTACATTGACAATCCAATAAAGCATTGAAAATTGTGGTGTGTCTTATTCTATCCAAAAAATGAGTAACAGAAATGCATATGCTTATGTACCACTAAAATCATGAAGGGTGGCGTTAGATTGTTTCTCCAATCTCTTGCAATGCTTATCATGCCTGAGTAACTTGTAATGTGTTATTATGACAACCCCCTGCCATATACTGTATAAACTATAAAATACGACCATGTGTTTCTGGGGACTTTTCTGTTTATGTATTTTGAATTTTAAAATATCTTAGAAAGTTGACAGATCCTATCAATGAGTTTTTATGGTTTCACTCACCATCATCTGAAAATGTTTCGAAATACGATTCATTTGCTTCATGGCCATATTCCCATTTGTAAAACATGACCTGAAATGATCTGAAACATGGAATTTGCCTCCTATTTCTGACAATCCAACCTATTTGTTTCAAATAAGTGTCTTTTAAACATCTGATATGCTAGTCTATTTAATTTTACCAAGAAATGACTGCTCCTTTCTGCATTATTCTCCAATAGCATATGCTTGGTGACTTCAGCTTCAGATCGTTAAGAATGGTGCCAGTTTTTCCAAATGTTTTTGAAACAACTATTACAATGTTATAACTCAAACCAGAATTGATATATTACTTTTTGGCAGAGATAATTAAACTAATGTTTGTTGCTTTTCTTTTTGGTTATATTGCCAGATAACATAGATACATATATATATATATATGGATAGATATGCAATCTTCTTTATTAATGTTTATGAGCTATAAACTGCAGATGGATGGTTTGACCCGGACGAATGAACTTGTTTTTGTTCTGGCAGCTACTAATCTCCCCTGGGAGTTAGATGCAGCCATGCTTAGGCGTCTTGAAAAGCGGGTGCGTTCAACAGTAATATTATTGGCTCTCGAGTTATGAGTATTTGTTCTCATAAACACGTATGGACTTTTCTTACATGCAGATCAATTCTTTTTACCTTCTCTCGTCAGAGCTCAAAACTATAATTAATGGTTTGAGTTTGCTTCATTTTTTGGGGGTGGGGGGTTAAAAGCCATGAATATTGTTTGATATGCTTGATTAGATCTGGATATTGGATTTATAAGATAGAATTGATGACTGGCAGGGGATTGAGTAATTTAACTACTACATTTATTAATTTTAATTCGTGATGTAGATCCTTGTACCTCTTCCCGAACCTGCAGCTAGAAGAGCGATGTTTGAGGAGCTGCTGCCATCAACACCTGAGAAGGAACTTCCTTATGATGTATTGGTGGAGAGGACTGAAGGTTATTCAGGTTCTGATATTCGTCTCTTATGCAAAGAAACTGCAATGCAACCCTTGCGACGGTTAATGACAGTTCTTGAGAAGAAAAACCTAATGCCTGAAGATGGTATGTCACTACCATTTGTGATTATTACTGTGACATTTACCTCAATAAGTTTCATATGTATGTACAGCATGAATATTATTTCAATATTGTTCTTTTCTTTCTTTTGTGGTGTTGTGGTGATCGTGGTGGTATTATTGAAAGATGAGAGATGAGATAAAGTTTCAACAAGTGCTTTTAAGTTATACCCATACCCAGTCATAAGCAGTTGAATTGATTCGCTCCCCTGCGCTTTTTGTAGTCTGCCTCCTCTACGACTTGGTATACGATTGAACTACAATGGAAATGATGACAAACAATCTTTGCACTGTTCTATCCTTCAACTATACCACTTGAGAAAACAGTGTCGCGGTTTTGGTGACATGCAGCTTTAACAAAATTATTGCACTTGTTCAAGTGTAGTGTTTATACAAGTCAAGTTTTAGGCTAAAGCAATGAAAGCAATTACCTGGGAAACTTCATACTAAAATTTTAATTTACCCAAAACGAGTTATTGCAGGGAAGTTTGGTTTGCCTACTCTTATAAATCAATATTATAGATATTGGATTTTCTGAATTGCAACATCTCATTGCTGCTGAGTATAGTTTGTTTGTATGCTGAACAAGTTGTTGTTTGCAGAGTTGCCAGAGGTTGGGCCAATTGCACATGAGGACATTGAGGTCGCGCTGAGGAACACCAGACCTTCTGCCCATCTCCATGCACATCGGTATGATAAATTTAATGAGGACTATGGCAGCCAAATACTCCAGTGAAGAGCAGCGCTTGCATGTTTCATCTTGCTCTGTTGAAATTATTTCCCAAGGTATCATAGCCCACAGTCACCTAAAAGATTGGTCCCAGTGTCTGCAAACAATATTTTCCTGTTGTCTGTCTGTCTGTCTGTTTTATGTTGAACCTGCTATTATTCATTGAGTAACATGTTCTCCTGGATTCCTTAAACACACACATTATTTATTACACATGAAGCTAATTGTGAATGTGTTGTTTTTAGTTTTCTGTATGCAGAATGAATATGTTGTATGTTTTACAGTGGTAAGGGCTAGTTATCTTCAAAGGCCTGTCAACACGGTCCAGTGTTGTGCACAGTACACCCATGACCCATTCTTCCGTCAGGCTGCGACAAGCCATAATTCCTCTCTGATGTTAGGCCGGGATTCTTTTCCTGATCCAAGTCTCCATGAATTTAGGATGACACACCGACCGACATTCCTGAGCATAAGAATAATATCCATAAGCTGGTTTTATGTTGTGATTTCCTTTTCTTGGGTGGATCCCAAACATTTGTCTTTATTGGACTAAAATTAAAAAATGAAAAATCAGCAGAATACAAGTTCCAACTTCCAACTATATATTCACCTCATTTTTTTGTCTTAATTTATTTTGCATAAAACTGTGTACTATATACGTAGTAGTTAGTACGTATTACTCCAGTTTATAGGAAGTATAAATTTATTTTATGTACGGCAGTTCTCCGTATCATTTAGCAATGATAATTATGAATTGAAAAATATTTTGGGTCATAGGAGTATCCTGTATCCATTTGTCAATTTCATGCCTAGCCCAAAGGCCAAACTGTGAAAAAGAAGAATTACAGGGCGAGAAAAGGCTGAGCGCCTCCCGAGTCTGAAGTCTATGAGAGACTATTTATTGACTGCGAGTCTCTGAGGAACTAGTATTTTATTTGAAAATTTTGAGTTAATAAATTTTAATACTCCTTCCGCCCCGTATGATCACGTAGTTTTATTATATATTTAGTATAATTTTTCATTGTGTATATTTTGAGATATTAACAGATAAAAAAGTGCATTGGATTGTGTTCAAAAGTGAAACAGGGAATACTATTTAGTACTACTTCCGTCTCATTGCTCATACAGAGCAGTATTTGGCAAATTTTTATTGTTTAACTTTAATTCAAAAATTTTATCAAGTGAGATTTCTTAGATTCGTCTAATCATCTATTTTTAGACAATCAAACTTTTTATAATTTTTTATTATACACAATTTAAGTTATTAACCAATAAAAAGTATAAGCATGCGTTTGTCGTGACATTTCAATGAGACGGGAAGTATTTACTAGTATTACAGATGATTACTGATAGTGATTAATCGTACTAGTATTTGTAAGTAGGAGCAGTTTCATATTTCTAGTCTTTGAAGCTTCGGTTCATGTATTTCTACTCCACTTTTATTATAGGATGAAGAAGAATAAAGGCTGATAAGCAGAGGCTTATTAAGCTCCTACCTCCTACAACTAGAATGAGGAAGAGTCGGAGTGGGAATGGGAATGGAAGGTGGTCTCTTTGAGATTTAGGGGGGTGTATTCAATTCAGACTCTGGAGGATTTTTTTGGACTTTTAAAGTTGGGTGTATTCAATTAAGATTTCAAAAAGTCTTTAAAAATCTAGGTGTATTCAATACAGATTTTAAAAAGTCTTTAAAAATTTTGAGGTATTCAACAGTCCATGGGTTTTAAATCTATACAGATTTTAATGGATTCTCTTTAAAAATATAACTAAACAAAATCTGTCTAAATAACCCAAGATTTCTAAAAGTCAGCCAGACTCTACATGGAGTCAACACAAAATCAATCTACTCTAAAAACTAAACTCTACGTGAAGTCAATAGACTTTCTAAATCTACAACTTTTTAAAATCCATACAAATCTGGATTGTCACTCCTCTATGTCGCAATCCACCAGTCCCACCAAGCGCTCCTCTTCGTCTCCTTCTTCCACCTCTGCTCCGCTTCCAACTCTTCCCGCAATGAAGAAACCCAAGTCGCAGGGGGTTGCTCCTGATGATGCCGCCAACGATAACCAAGGATACCACCACCTACTGATTGCTCAGCCTCATGTAAACCTTCCCCAGCCCCCTGCTCGCTCCCCCTCCACCTCCCCGATGATCGAAGATGATCCCACTGACGTCGTGCAGGAGCCCGCCTCCTCGCCATCCAACGCTTTGTTCCCTAGTGTTGCTGCTTCTTGTGGAGGTGTAACCGCCAGTTTCTCTCGCAAGAAAGCCACGCCACCACAGCCTAGTAAAAAGCTTGTAATTAAGCTTGTTAAAGGTTCAATTTTATTTTGGCTTTCAAGTTATTTTTTTCCCTAATTGTGCCAATTGCCCATGGTTTCATGTATGTACTAGGGCTCTTTTAATGTAATTTGCTGGGCTAGTTTGATATTGATATGTTTTCTGTTGATCCAATGGCTTGTAAAAGATTCTTCTGTTTGATTTTGTTTATGTTTGTGATATCGGTCCACGGGCATCTAGGTTTACTTCGAGCAAGTGGCGGTCCGTCCCTTGCTAGTGCTACTTTTGAAATGCATCAAGTTAGATAATCCTTTCAGCTGAAATTTATTTATGTATTTTTATTTCATCCTAGTTCAATTTAGCTTGCTCATGGGATGAGGACTTGCCTACTCATCTTGCCTGTGGCCAAATCCTGCCTTGAGGTTACATTCCCCACCGGCCCTTATCCCTTCCCTTTGTCACTTTGTAGGGAGGAAAAAAAGAAAAAAAGAAAAAAAAAAAAATTAGCTTGCTCATGTATTTTGACTAAAAATATATGGTTCTAATTGTGTCTGACATTGCATTCCTCAAGTGTTCACTTCCTTAAGGAAGACCTTTGGCTGAAAAGCAGTGTGCATTTTGAATAGAGTCTTCTGGATGGACGTTGGCTAAAATTCAGATGGTTATCAGATCATTGTCTTGATGAATTGCACAAATGAACATAACTTTTACCAAGGCAAGACAGCATTTAGGTGTTAACTTGTTTCTTTATAATTGAAGCACACTAGTACACCAGGACTAAAATACACTGAAATTACAACTATGACTACCATATTGAATAGAAGTGTGTAGTTTGTTTGGCAGGTTATCTGCTTGAATGGGATCCCTTAGATTGAGAGTTCGATTCTAATATGTCCAAAATGTTCAATTTGTGTTTAGCATGTGCAACATCCTGATGCTTATAGCAAGGTTTCTGATTGCATCACAACAATTTCTAATTCATTACTGACATAAATGTCTTCTGTGACATATATAGATTAAATCATAATGATACACTATGAGAGTAGCATAATTAAAGAAAAAGTCATTGCTGATAAAAATTTTCGGTTTGTGTCTGAGCCAAACCAACATTGCCAAGCAATTTTGAGGAAAATACTTGGCAACTCTCAAGACTGCTATCAGTGCTATATTTTTTAAGCAACCTGATTCATGTGACTTGGAGAAGCTTTATCAGGTGGGCCAAGTTGATGTGGTATACGTACTCTTTTTTGTATCTTTTTTTTCTTCTTTTTTGTGTTCAATGAGTACTGATTGGTAATCCTTTTATCTTAAGGCGGTAAATGACCTTTGCCTGCATAAGATGGGAGGAAGTCTCTATAAAAGAATCGAAAAGGAGTGTGAAACCTATATATCTGCTGCTCAAGCAGCTTTGGTTGGACAAAGTGAAGATTTGGTGGTATTTCTATCACTCATTGAGAAGTGCTGGCAGGATTTTTGTCACCAGATGTTGATGATAAGGGGTATAGCATTGTATCTTGACAGAACGTATGTGAAGCAAACACCGAATATGCTCTCATTATGGGACACGGGCTTGCAGCTCTTTCAAAAACATCTTTCTGTAGCTTCAGAAGTGAAGCATAAAACTGTATTTGGTCTTCTGAAAATGATTGAGAGTGAGAGGTAATGTCCAATTTTTTGAAGGTGGATATTTGTTTGGATGCAAAATCAATTTTCAGTTACAGCTGATAATGTCATTGGAACAAGACCTTTGTCCGACTTACACCTATCACTGGAAAATTAAAGTTTTCTGGCTTTTAATGCTATTGTCAATATCATTTACTATGGCATCTTGGAGTAGAAAAGGCAGAGGCTCAGTTTATTGAACAAGTTTCCCATATGATAATATTTTTTTTGGTTGCTCTGGTAGGTTAGGTGAAGCAGTTGATTGAACTCTTCTTAATCATATTTTGAATATGTTCACTGCATTGGGAATTTACACGGAGAGCTTTGAGAAGCCATTCCTCGAACAAACATCTGAAATTCTGAATTTTATGCAGCTGAAGGTGCCAAATATATGCTGCAGGCAGATGTTTCAGATTATTTGAAGCATTAGAGGTGCGCAAATTCATGTTACTTTTTTTTATTGTTTTTCTGCTGCTAAACTGTAGATTAAAATCTTGATTTTCTTATAAGTGTTAAAAAAAAATTAAAAAAAAATTGTCAATTCCTTATATGTTTTCACTATTTATATAGCATTCTATGATTCAGGTAAGGTTGCAGGAAGAACATGATAGATGCTTAATCTACCTGGTGAAAGTACAAGAAAACTACTAATAGCCACAGCTGAAAGTCAGCTTCTCAAGAACCATATTTCTGCTATTTTGGACAAGGTTATTTTCATATTGATTTTAAATCTATTCACTGATCTCAATTCATCTTATGCTTTTGTTTTAGTGCTTATGATCCACTTCCCCAGGGTTTCATGTTGCTAATGGATGGAAAGCGTTTTGAAGACCTTCAGAGAATGTATTTACTCTTCTCCAGAGTGAATGCCCTTGAATCATTGAGACAATCACTTGGTCAATACATCCGAAAATCTGGCCAGAGTACTGTCATGGATGAAGAAAAGGAGAAAGACATGGTGTCCAACTTACTGGAATTTAAGGCAAATCTCGATATGATATGCAAAGAAAGTTTTTACAAGAATGAAGCATTTGGCAATACCATCAAGGATGCTTTTGAACATCTCATTAATATTCGCCAGGTAATGTCACAATTTGTCATGGTTAGTTTTTGCACTAAACGACATGTCCTAAGTATGTTTCCTGCCAGAATATTTTTCTTTATTTTGTGTGTGTGCTACAAGCAAAGTTTAATAACTATTCAATCATTACCACTGTTTATGTTGAAAACTTGTACAATTTCACCCACATCAATGTACATATACCCCAAAATTAATCATTACTCTTATAAATTATTATACTATCCAATCATTAGTACTTGATAGTTAATATGTAAACTAAAAAACAATCGAACTATATAGCTTCCAAAATATTTTACTGTTTATAGTTTTTTAATTTTACATATACTATAAATATACTTTGTTGGTATGATGTCCTATATTACTAGGAGTGATGGAAATGAACATCTCTGTCGTAAAGTCTTAAATCTGTGGCAGATCAATAAATACTCTCTCCATCCCATTTATTGTGTCCTGTATGACTTTTTTACACTGTTCATTATGTAACATTACTCAATTTTATTGCAATATATTTGGAAGAAAAAATTGTCGAGTTGTGTTTTGTTAGAATCGTATAATCATGTAGTTTTAGAATATATAATTTACATAATTTTTTGTTCTACATATTTTGAGATATTAACTGTTGAAAAAGTGCATTAGATTGTGTGCAGAAGTCAAACATGACAAGTTAGATGGGACGGAGGAGTATTTAAATATTGGTGGTTAGTCTATTGGATTGATTGGGATGAAGACATTGCCAAAGAGTTATCCTTTCTAAAATGCGCAGAAGAGAACCTTTTATACACTATACACGCTCTTCTGCACTTCCCTAGGCAAAGACAACTACACTCAACAGGCTGCTTGGTGGCTTTCTAGTTGCTTTTCTAGCTGTCTTTCTTGCTAGCTTTGGAAATTGGCCTTGTCTTGTGTTCGTATTACTTCTTTATCCTTTGCTGAACATAACCAGCCTCTATGCCAAGAGGTATCTGTAGTATCAAAATATAATCATTGTAGAGATGGGACAAGGAAAAGGAATAGAATCACTTGATATTGATATCATCAAATCAACCAAATGATTTTATGCAACTATAGTAACATACTTCCTCTGTTTTCATATGTTTTTTACGGACCCACTTTTCACGCAGTCCAATGTACATTTTAAACCATTAATAACTCAAGTTCGGTACAAGTAAAAATTCTAAAACTTTGATATTTGAAAACTATACAACGAGACGAATCTAACAAGATCTCACTTGCTATATTTTAACTTGTATAAATATGATAAAACTTTAAATGAAAGTCTGTGTGTGAATAATAACACATTATCAAACGTCAAAAACATTACAGAACGGAGGTAGTAATTAACATTCAGTAGGAAAACTTAGGAAAACAATTGTCAATTCATCAATCACAGATTCAATCATAGATACATTTTCTTTTCTTTGCTTCTAAATCAGATAGGAACTTGTCATTTACTAAAGCATCAACTTCTCAATTTGGTAAAATTCTGGGATATTAATTGTATCCAGATGCTGCCGCCAGATCTGGAAAATCTCCTAATTGCTCCAGAGCATCTAGATTACTTAGTACTGGGGCAATGGAGAGATATCTTTACTGCAGTAGTCATTGTATTCTTTTTCAGAACCGACCTGCTGAGCTAATTGCCAAGTTTGTTGATGAGAAACTTCGTGCTGGAAATAAGGGTACCTCGGAGGAGGAATTGGAGGGTACACTTGAGAAAGTTCTGGTCTTATTTAGATTTATACAGGTAAATGTGCGCTAGTTTGCTTCAATATTTCATACTCCCTCCGTTTTTGATAAGTTGTAACGTTTGGAAATTTGGTACTCTTCACCCACGCACTTTGATTTAAAGTTTTATCATAGTTATACAAGTTCAAATATAGTTAAGTGGGATCTTGTTAGATTCGTCTCGTCAAGTAGTTTTTAAATATCGAACTTTTAGAATTTTTACTTGTACCGAACTTGAGTTATTAATGATTTAAAATGTGCATTGGACTGCATGCATTGTGGGTCCGTTCCAATTTTTTAAAAGCAGAGGAAGTATATTGTTATTGTGATTTGTGAAATCACCATTCTGAGATTTGGGTAAAAAAAAATTCTTTATCCACTTTGTGTAGGGGAAGGATGTATTTGAAGCATTTTATAAGAAAGATCTTGCTAAAAGACTCTTACTAGGTAAAAGTGCATCTATAGATGCAGAGAAGTCAATGATTACAAAGGTGAATGCTCATTTTGTTTATTTTATTTATTTATTTTTTTTCTTTTTCTTTTTCTTTTGATGTTATTTATCATTTTAGTTGCCCTCACTCCAATTGTCTGTGAACATATCAAGATAAACAAATGAAATATTTTATTGCAGTTGAAGACAGAGTGTGGCAGTCAGTTCACTAACAAACTCGAAGGAATGTTCAATGTGTGTATTACATGTTTCTCATTTCAAGTTAGATGTACTCTGCATGTGTAATTCTATGTGGTAAGATTAATTTGTGGACACTCAGTTTTCCCAGGATATGTGTTTCTGTTGTATCTTAACCTAATGGTTGATCCATTTCTTAAATTCTACTACAAGAGAACTAGCACTTTAGTTTCAACGGCAGCTGCTGACAGGAAGTGGTTTTTTTGTTAACTTATACATTCCTTTTAAATAATGGGAAATTTTCCAATTTGAATTATTATTGCAAATTTATACAATATTTAGTATTCTATTTCATGTATTCATTATTTCCTATTTCATTGTAATTTCATCAAAAATTGGTTCTAGTAAACCATAGATAGGAGGTTCCACCCCAAAATAAATTAGCAATGGGTAGGGCAGCTCCTATCCATATAAACAAGGGGATTCACACTCAAAGAATTAGTGCAATTATGGAAGAATAAACTACAGCTAGTGTAGATTGGTATTTATTTATTTTTTTAACGAAAAAAGTTGGGTAGTTGGGTATTCGATTAGAGAATTCGTTCCAATGCGAAGGCCCCACCCATGACCCGAGTATTTTAGTTGGGTTCTTGTACCCAGTTTCGGTTTTTTCCCCCTTTTTTTTCCTTTTCCCTATGTTATACTATGTAGAGGAGGTTCCAACCCAAAACCAATTGGGAATGTGTGGAGTAGCTTTTATCCGATAAAGAAGGGGATTCCCACTTAATATCTAATGTGGGACACTCAACAGGTTCCATTACTACCAATTCTGCTTCATTCGTGTGAACTAACTGAGCTGATAGAGTAAAGTGAGATGCTAGGAATTCTTTCTGGTAACTATACAATCAGGTTGTGTTAGGGCTCCTGATCGGCTGATCCAAGTCTTTTCTATGCGATCATATGGTGGAAAAAGGTTCTGTACGATTTTAGCTCATGTTGGATTGTGGTTTGTTATGGAAACTCATGAAATACTTTGAACTTTCAACTTCTAATGGATAAAGTATAAACATCATTGGAAAGAAACAATGCATAACATTGTGTAATGCCATAATAAAGTCTATCTCTTCACTGTGGCAGAATAGGATCTATCAGTTCTAATTCTTAGTTGGAACAGATTAAATTCTGATTCAGATGTTGCAACAATAAAGAATAAATAGACTTTGGAACTAGTTTTAGATGCATGTACACAGACTTGCAGCAGTCAGTGCATTAAAATCAGGATTAGATTTAATAATTGTCACCATTTGGATCTTCACTAGCTCTTTTCCGGAAGACATCATGTATACATATGTGAAAGTAAATACACATGAATATCCATCAAACTGTTTATTGTACCCATATAAATCTTCCTAATATTCTATTTACCCTTGAAGTTCATTCGTAGCATTTTTTCGGAATAATGCTTATGGTTTCTAGAAACAGTATCTTCTATTATTGACACGTTCGATTTTACAAAAAAAGATGTCTTATTTATATTTGTTTGAAGAACACAACTTGACCTTGTGCTTGTGCTGTAGAATTTAGAATGGGAAAGCTCATCTTGGGGATGTTATCCACCGTTACATCACTAAATGTCCATCTTACTGAAGATTCTTGTTTCAGGATATTGAATTGTCAGAGGAGATTAATGAATCATTCAAGCAGTCATCCCAAGCTCGAACAAAACTCCCATCTGGAATCGAGATGAGTGTTCATGTCTTGGCAACTGGGTAAGCTTCTATAGTCTAACCTATATTTATCTCTCTTGTTTAATATAATTTCACATGGTATGAGGATGAACCCATATCTATGGTTGAAATGCTGTAGGTATTGACCAACCTACCCTCCAACGGATGTCAGGCTGCCCCATGAACTCAATGTGTATCAGGTTTGGCAGTAACTATTTTGATTTAGTTAAATGAAGGGACTACATTTAGTATAATCATTTTTTGATGTAATTCAAATTTGCCCTCAGGATATCTTCAAGGAGTTTTACCCAAGCAAGTATAACGGAAGGCGATTAATGTGGCAGAATTCATTAAGTCACTGTGTGCGGAAAGCAGAATTTCCTAAAAGTGAAAAGGAGTTGTCTGTTTCTCTATTCCAGGTTCGTCTTGTCTATGAAATTTGGTCACATTTGTTTCTTCTCTTTCATCTTCTCTAATCGATAGTGCTTCCTCGATGGTCTACTGTCCAGCTTACAATACATCATTCTATGTGTTGTATTCCCAGACTGTTGTCTTGATGCTGTTCAATGATGCTCAAAAACTTTCTTTTCAAGATATCAAAGATTCAACTGGTATTGAGGATAAAGAGCTGAGGAGGACTTTGCAGTCCCTTGCGTGTGGAAAATTTCGTGTTCTTCAGAAAGTGAGTGTTCACAGCTGATTAAACTTCAACTACCAACTATGCTGCTGTCACAGAAATTCTCAATTATTAATGATCAATTTGATAGAATCCTAAGGGCAGAGATGTGGAGGATGACGACTCTTTCACCTTCAATGACCAATTTACTGCACCTCTATTGTCTATATCTTCATATGTAATTGTATACATATGAAAATTAAAAAATTTTTGATCTTCAATTGTTACTGTTTTTAGTTCTGCCCTTTATTTTCTATATCTTCATATGTAATTGTATACATAAAGTCATCATATTTTGATCTAGTATTTTGTCCACGCCACGCCGCCACACGGACTGACGAACTGTCCTCTTCTCTTGCTGTTGTCTCATTGATGGATGGATGGATATTCCCGTATCGGCCTGTACCAGTTTTGAGCATGTTGGTTCGTTTTGAAAAATATAATTTCGTCCAAATGTGAAATAACGCAGCCATCTGCATCTCACTCCACAGTCAACACGACACGAGCAACAACAAGACAGGAAATTGCAAAACAAACACTTGAATTCCAGAGCCTTTACATAGTAGTATTAGTACATTTTCATACTCCAGTATTTACATATTTATTATTATTATTATAATACCAAAGGCATCATGAATAGGATAAAAACTTGTCCATTTCATACAACTAGTCTTCTAATAATAGTAGTATAATCAAATGCCCAGCCAACAACAAAATCTCCAACACATTTTTCTAGTAGTAAAACACTAGCTAGCTTCTTCTACTTGTCCATTTTAGTAGTAGTAGTAGTAGTAGTATTTCTCAAGCAAATAGAAGCTGTGCACTTGACGGCGCAAAATCAATGAGGGACGCAGGTGCCTCCACCACTTGCCATTTAACACAAAATCTGCATTTCCCCTCACCATGGCCATGGCCATCGCCATCATGGGTATAAACCTCATTCACATGCCCAATCGCAAAATGAAGGTTCCGACCCACAACATAGATCTTGCATTCCAACGACACAACGCAAAAAGGTTTGCATATCTGCTCCGGCAATGCTGGCCCCTCTATAACATCCCAACAATCATTCTCCATGTCGTACACCTTTACTTTTGCCCTTTCATGCTCCGGAACCACAAACAACTGTCCATGTATTACAACACTCGACCCAGTCCAGCCTTCCCGCAGCCCAGCCGCCATATCCTCCCATTTGTCGGTCGATGGATTGTAGATTTGCCCCCTTGGGACAACGTAAAATGGCCAAAACCAGCCCTCCGTCACGAGAAGCTTCCCATTAAGGACTGCCGCATCGTATGAGGCCATGTTTGCTCCCATGTTGGCGACTGGTGTCCATGTCCCTTTCTTGGGATCCAATACTTCGGCTGAGTTGAGCTCGAATAGATCTGTGTTGTTTCCTCCAGCAACATATATCATCCCATTGATAATGCCACTTGCAAAGAAAGACCTTGCCGTGATCATCTTTTTCATGATGGTCCACTGGTTTCTACAAGCCTCATATTTCAAAACTAGATTGAGTGGACAGTCCACCTCAGAAACCACACCCCCACAGACAAAAAGAGAACCCTCATGAGGGATGGAGACACATCTGAAACCCTGAGGGCAGACCTTATCATCCTTACAAGGCATAGCCGGGATGGTGTGCCAAGAGAAATGTGTGAGGTCCAACACTTTCCACTCGAATTTCCTGGTACATCTGTGATAGACAAATACATAGAGCCAGGGATTGTGAAACCCAAGCTCCTTTCTCAGAGTGAAAAAATCCTCTTTGCTACCAAACAACGAATACCAACGTCTGCATACAGCCTTGCAGGTAGCATGTTCATCAACTCGAACACGGAGGAGGCACAGCAGAGCTACATCATCAGGAAGTCTTGGAATCAAAGGTTCTCCCCTAACCGATAGTTGGTGATCAACCGGGGAAGAACACATTGCGGGTACCTTGAATTTTGGGGATAAGGCTATCTGGGAATCCCCGAGCTTAACCACGGGGGATTGTTGGGAAGAAACGCGCACTCTCTGCATCTTTCTATATTTTAACTATATAGAAACAGAAACCAAACCTAATGCAGTGGATGAGACCCTCTACCACAATTCAGAAATACTCCTCCAATGCTTACCAAACACAACTACATTCACCACTTAACACGATTCTTTTAGCATAATCAAGCATGAAACAATTCCGAATCGGGGAATCACTGATTCTAAGACCGTCAGATCAAAGCCCTTCAGGCTCCAACTGTGATTCAAAATCGGTTTTTTGAATATATATATATATATACATATATATATATGTATATGTGTGTGTTTATTTTCCCTAGTTAGTGTTTGAGGGCTTGTATAATTCGGCTCATGCTCACAAAGAACAGACTTAAGTCCTTTTCTTCATTGGAACTTCAGTCATCACTTTTTATCTCCACTTCAAGTCTGGAAAAGCAAAAACTTTAACCATCCAAAAGTTATAAAAGTGTTCCTTCCCACTGAAAAAAAAAAAAAAAAAAAAAAAAAAAAAAAAAAAAAAACACACACACACACACACACAAGAAAAAGAAAAATGAAAAAACAAGAGAGGTCATCAAACACCGCAGCTGTTAATCCAAAATCCTTGAGAATCTGGAAATTCCCCCATTAACCAAATCACAAAAATAAACAAAGAATTACAAGAAACGCCGCATACCAACTACCCAGAATTTATGAGTATATAATTCAGAAACGAAAAACCCAATCCAGATAAATAAAGAGCAGAAAAGGGAAGCCTTGTTCCACCGCAAGAAAGAAGAAATAAAAAAGAAAGGAACTTACAAATCAAATGGAGATGAAGGGTCAAGGTTGAAGGTTGAGTGAAAGCAGCAACAGATTTCCGGCAATCGAATGCGAATAGATCAGCAGCGCGCAGCGGTGCCGTTTATTACAGATTTAGTAAAGATTAGATTTTTATATAGAAAGTTTAGATTTAGATGGATAGAAATCTATGTGGCCATATGGCCTTTGAGGAGTATATCTAATCTAACGCAGTTAATGATTTTGAGGAAGAGATGAGATGAGAGACGAGAGATGCAATTGCAAATTGCAGCGAGTCCCATGTCCAAATTCCCAATATCCCATCTTCCCATGTCCAAATTCCAATTGTCATTTGTCCAAATGTTCGTCCCGGGCGGCCCCCAGAACACTAGTGTCTGTGTCCACTGTTTTTATTCAAAGCTCCTCCACGCGCCATCACTGCACGTGTTATGCACGCCAACAGCCAAACAGGGAGTACATGTGTGACTTCATTTTGAGGTGTCTACAGCTGGATGGCTGAAGATTGCTCAAATGCAATGTGGTTCCTGTGCCGGGAAAACAAATGCTGGAACCATTTTCAGCCCTCAGATTAAAAGTTATCTAAATTATATGGTATAGATCATATGAGAATAAATAAGTAATTGAATATATTTTAATTTTTATTCACAGTTTGCATATATTTTCAGTTTTTTATTGGTAATGATGACATCGGATAATTATTACTGGACACGAAAGACAATTGGAGGAGAAGACCAACCCTTCAAATTATAACTTACCTTCCGCCATAACTCACCTTCACAGAGTCGGTTCACAAGTTTGAAACAGATGTTTAAAAATTTGAAACAGAATGTTTAAGAGTTTGAAACATAATGTTTAAAAGTTTGAAACAGAATGTTTAAAACTTTGAAACAGAGTATTCAAAAGTTTGAAACAGAATGTTTAAAAGTTTAAAACATACTAATATTTAAAAGTTTGAGATTGAGACAGAATGCTTAAGAGTTTGAAACAGAGTGTTTGAAGTTTGAAACAGAATGTGTTTAAGAGTTTGAAACATAATGTTCAAAAGTTTGAAACAGAATGTTTAAAACTTTGAAACATAATATTCAAAAGTTTGAAACGGAATGTTTAAAAGTTTAAAACATAATGTTTAAAAGTTTGAGATTGAGACATAATGCTTAAGAGTTTGAAACAGAGTGTTTGAAAGTTTGAAACAGAATGTTTGAAGTTTGAAACAGAATGTTTAAAAGTTTGAGATTGAGACAAAATGTTTAAGAGTTTGAAACAGAATGTTCAAAAGTTTGAAACAGAATGTTTGAAAGTTTGAAACAGAATATTTAAAAGTTTGGGATTGAGACCGAATGTTTAAAAGTTTTAAACAACATTTGATCACAGTTCATGCAGAATGTTATATCACAAATTGCAAATTCAATTCAACATAATGGTTGGATCTTAGCCACAACATGTGTTGTGTTCTAAACATGATATTTTCATCTTAAAATCAACAAATTACAGATCTGAAATTAAAGGTTAAAGCCTAACCATGTATGTTTTCATCTTCAACTTTATTCATTATTGGATTATCTTCATTATTTTCTCCCTCCTCCAAATTCAAAACTCTACGTATTCAGGCTTCAGACGTGAAAATAAACAATTACATATTCAGGAATAAAAGGAAAAAGCACCGTCCAATGGCAATTATTTAATATACTTCCTCCGTCTCGGTATAATTGTTACGTTTGATTTTTTGACACTATTCACTGTTTAAGTTTGATTCAAATTTTTATCATAGTTATGTAAGAAAAAACATAGTCAATTGAGATCTTGTTAGATTCGTCTAATCTTGTAGTTTTAGACAATTAAATTTTTATAATTTTTTATTATACACAATTTAAGTTATTAACCATTAAAAATGAGTATTTGCATACGTGCCAGGTGGGTCCGTGACAAAAACAATGAGACGGAGGTAGCAAATGAGTATAATTACATATTTACCTTTTGCTATGAATCTCAACCATTGATTAAAATAAGATCCAATGGCTAAGTATTAATCCAGTATATACTGGGAAAGCCACTTCCAGTATAGGAACCAGATCGGCTGAAATGGATCCATCATCATTAATTCTAGTTTTTTTTTAGTAGCTATTCAGGGTGTGGAAAGGAATGATGTGAGTCCATACCACACAAATTACAAAGGGAACAAAGGATAATGATAGAAAGCCTGGGTGGGGATTTGAACTCCCAACTCATAGGCTGGAAGTTAAGGAACTTACTACTGATGTAAGTCCCTAACACCCATTAATTCTATTTTACAGTGACTTCATACCAAAGACTCAATTTATATTGATTCTAATATTTTCAATTAAATACACAATTTTTCATTATTATTATTCCCCAACTCAAAATTTTATATTTTTCCTACAATAAAATATTTATTTTGGTTCAATTTATTGTTTATATATTATTTATCAATTAATCTTAATATATTATTTAATTTTCATACTTAAATTATTTAACTAAAAATGGTAATTGATATTTATCCATTCACAATAAAATTAATATTAAAATATGATAAATATATAATCGAAATTAAGATCTACTTAATTTTTTTTTGTGAACTTCTACTTAATTAAAGTTAAATAACTATTTAAATACAAGAAAAGTATAAAAAATTGAAAATATCTAAATTAAAATTAAAAATATATATGTTTGTAATGATATCTCAAAAAATAATTCAAAAAAAATATATCAAAAAATAAAAGAACATATTTCATGGAAACAATAAATTTAAAAATAAAAAAACAACCAAAAGTAAAATAAAATAAAATAAATGTGATTACGGGATGAACAGTACTATGCAATCTTCTCCATTGAAGTGTACAATAACACAAGAGATGGTCATAGGTTTGTGTGTTTTTGCGGCGATGTTGGATCCACCGCTTCTCCATTAATCCCATCTCCCGCTATTCTCCCGTGCGCATTGGAGAAGCTCTAAGTCACTTTCTTACATTTCTAGTCAAATCCTTCAATTTTCAACAATTTACCTTACACTTTTCTTTTTGGACAAATATCACTTTTTTTTTCTTTTTTCTTTTTTTTTTTTTTGGGGGGGGGGGGGGGGGGTGTTAATAAACTAAAAAAAAATAAACAAGCAATACTCTCTATCTCTCCTTCTCCCATATAAAAATATTATTCAATAAATTAGTAAAGTGGGTGCACGGCCATTTATAAATATGGGTTTAGATTAAAGTTTTTTAGAAAAGAAGTTTAAAAGTACTTGTGAGCGTGCAAATACAGTCGTCCAAAAAGATCGGCCAAAAAAAAAAAAAAGAAAAGAAAAAGAAAAACACATGACATGAAGTAAATAAAAAATGATTGAATCTATTTTTTCCACCCCTCCCAAAATGCAAAAGGACAAAGTGTTCAATGTTAGCTTAATGATAAAGGTACCTAAACAATCATGCTTCAGCCTTCAATGGCCATCCAGAAAAGGAAAACAGACCCAAAAAACAAATAAAAATAAAAAACCATTGTCGCCGTGTCACTAAAGAAGGGTGGTTATTAAATTTTTTTTTTCCTTCACTTATTATTGTGTATTTGGAATAACTTATGGAAAAGTGAAAATAGTGAAGTTTGGTAGGATAAGGATAATTATGTAGTCAACTTGATAAAAAGTGCCATTAGTGGCCACTTTGCATAATCACAAATTTATGTTCCCATTTCTGTCGTTTCAAGTGGATTTTATATTTTATGAAGGAGATTCTCCAATCCAGAGTCTATAGAATTTTTTTTGGACTTTTAAAGTTTGGGTGTATTCAATTTAGATTTTAAAAAGTTTTTAAAAATCTAGGTATATTCAATACCGAATTTAAAAAGTCTTTAAAAATCTATGTGTATTCAATACAGATTTAAAAAATCCTTTTAAAAATTTTGAAGTATTCAACCGTTCATGGATTTTAAATCTTTATAGATTTTAATGGATTCTCTAAAAAAATATAATTAAACAAAATATCTCTAAACAATCTAAGATTTCTAAAAGTCAGTCAGACTCTAACCAAACTCTACGTGGAGTCTACACAAAATCAATCAACTGTACGTAAGTCTATAGACTCTCTAAATCCAACAAATTTTTATAATTCATAAAATTGTGAATCGAATATATTCCCTAAATGTCCCTAGCTAGTACTTCTATTTTTTAGACTTGAGAGAGTTGAGATAAAATGAATAATTATTGGGCTTTGGATATTGGGCCCGAATAAATGTATTATGGGCAACCACCTTTCTTTTCTTTCGAAAATATAGTACTAGTATAAGTGGACAAACGGATTAAAATTTCAAAAACTGCGACTTTGCCCTCTGCCACTGCCCACTAACCATCATCTAAACCTTCTTTTAGTTTTTAATAGTAGTATAATAATTGTTTCAGAAAATGAGTATGAAAGACATGGATGACCGACAAAACAAAAGTTTGTTTATTTACTACATCTTCAAGTACTAGTAGTATTACCGTTTTCATTGGATCCATCCATCCCATCCATGCCCGGTAAAAAGTGGCAATTCTATCTTCCAATCAGCATTCAGCAATAAATAATTGATCCAAACACGACCTAGTACTAGTGCCTAGCCTACCACAGTACCACGTCCACACACATGTCGATATATCGTTAGATTTTATTGGCAGGCGGCCGCAGCCAATGAATACGCGCATAGTAGTATTGGAATTGAACCTTGATGGTCATATGAATTGGAAAAATATTTATTAAAGGTGCAATAAGCAGGCCAACTCACTACCTAACATTATGTTACTAATGTTCTTAACTACTCCATATAGTAGTCTATATATGTCCATAAATCAGAATCGGAAAAGAAAAATACAAGAAGACTGGTGGTTGTGCAGTGCAGTGCAGTGGCCGCCACATACTCCCTCCGTTCCATTTTAGTTGTCTCTTTCAGCTCAATTTCAATAACCAAGATATGCATTACTCCCTCCGTTCCAAAATAGTAGTCTTTTTAGAGATGAAAAAGTGTTCCACAATAGTTGTCATTTTGGGTATTTCTATGAAAGTTTTCTAATTTTACCCCTTTATTTCACCAATGATATTCATTCTCTCTCCACTCAATTACATATATTGGTAAGTTAGAGGGATAGAAATGGAAGATTGTGTGGTAATAATTATATTTCTTGGTTTGTGTAATATTTGCTAGAAAGACAACTAAAAAAGAACGGAGGGAGTAATTAACTCATAAATTTTCATTTTTACCCTTCAACTAAACCATTTCGTAATAAATGTCAAGAAATAGCATTTATGTAAAGTAAAGGGCAATATAGTAAAAACATAACATAACTAACTAAAACTACCTAAAAATGACAACTATTGTGTAACACTTTTTCATCTCTAAAAAGACTACTATTTGGGAACGGAGGGAGTATAATTTATTAGTAGTATATAAAAATACTAGAATAAATTTATTAGTTGAAATATATATTTCTGAGACGAATGGAGTACTTGCCCCACAATGCGTGGGATTAATTATTTATTAGTTAAAGAAATATTCTTGAACACATATATATATATATATATATAAATAATTATTGTTTTTATAAATACAATACAACAACGAAATTATCATAAAACCCTTATATTTACAAATTCTGAAAAACATCTTTATAAATAACATTTCTAGCCTATCATGCATTTCCATGATTTTATCTGTAAAATAACAACTTCAATCCTTTTCGACTTGAAACGAAATGTTGGAAATATAGTTCTTATACCAAGAATGAGAATGACATTACTTGTTTCTTGTACTTTTTTGTAAGTTATGAATTTGCCCTTCTTCTTTATTTATTTTTTTTTTAAAAAGAGCAATTAGAAAAATTTGCCCCTCGACTTTCTATGATTGTTCAATTATATCCTTAAACTTTTTTATTGCCAATAAAATTATCTTTTGCCAGCGGATATACACACACATGTATGTAATATTGGGGCACCCAATATCCAAATGAAATATCCTAAATACCCTTATTTAAGCTAGTCTAATGTTATGAGCACTAAAGCCCACCTTATGAGCACCCAACTAAAAAAAACCAATACAAAGAATGTTATAAGCACAGTTGCTAAGGATTGGAGCACTCAACAATTATCTATTATCTTCCTTTTTCTTCATATTCAAACCAAAATCCTAGTTCCTCCACAGCTTACATTTTCTTCTAGTTTCCTCGCTTCCTCCATCTTTCACAACAATATTTTGAATGCAATGGATAATGAAGATGAAAATAACATCAATACCAAGAACAAACGGTATACCAAAAAAAAAAAAAAAAAACCCACTGGCCGGCCAGTCTAATATGCTAACGGCCAGTGATGGTCGTTCGTGGTTCTAACCAAACATCCAGCATTTGGTTTTGAACAACTGATATAAAAAATAAATAAATAAATAAAACGTCATTCATCTAACATCTCCAACAGCCACATCTGGCCGTTGTCTTATACACGGCCATGGATAGCCGCGGCTGTTTGCCCGATCTCCAAAAGTTATACTTCCTCCGTCCCGCGAAGATTGAATCCTTTCTTTTGGGCACAGTAATTTAGGTGGTGGAGTTTGGTAATTAAAGTGGTGTGAGTAAAATGTGTTTAAGATTCTAATAAATTTTTATATTGTTTATTGTTTAACTTTGACGTAATATTATCGTAATGATGTAATTAGAGAAAAATATTAAAGTGTGGTCTTGTTAGAATCATCTAATCGCGTAGTTTTAGAATATATATTTTATACAATTTTTATTTGTATCAATTTTGTAATATTAAGAATTAAATAAATATAAGGGACTTTGTGTAGGAAAGTAAAAATGCATTGGAATTTGTGCAGAATAGTAAAAGTAAATATTTTTAATGTTATTTGACAATAATTAAGTTTCTAATCAAACTTATATTAATTTAATTTTTCTAAAAAGGAAAAGTGATCAAATTTCGTGGGACACCCAAAAAAGAAATAGGGGTCAAACTTCAACCATGGATGTGTACAAAAAAAATTCAAAAATAAAGAACACCCAAGTATCAAGTATCATGGAACAAAAAAAAAAAAATCTAGCACAAAATCAGATCGAAACAACAACGATGAACAGGTCTAGCACAGAATCTAATACAAATCTAAATGCCTTAACTCATAATGTAAAAAAAAAAAACCCCAAAAAAAATGCATATACACACAGCGAAGAACAACGAAGAAAACAGTGGAAGAAAGCTTTGGGAAAAAAATGTTGTTGGAATTTAGAGGAACAAGAAGAAAGGCAATGGAGAGTGAAATATACGCCAATATAAAATACTTCTTCACTCTCAATTATTATTCATCATAGCAATGATATTTATACAAAATGACTTGACTAAATTAAGAGATATGAAAATAACCAAATACCTAAAAATGTGCAACAAACTACTTGCACAAATAAAGCAACCAACTTCCATATCCAATTCAAATTCAAATATTAAAATTCTACATTATTATTTCTAACAGCCTCCCTTAATGTAGAAATTTAATAAAATTATTTTGTTGGAGCACTTCTCTCCTGCGTACATTTTTGCTAGATCACTTCTCTCTGGCATCCATTGGAGCACTTCTCTCCAATATTATTGGGTGCACTTCTCACCCAAATCTGGAGCACTTCTCCCCAGTCAACATTGTTGGAGCACTTCTCTCCAACTTCACTTCATCCGGTACACTTTTCACCAATTAAACTCTGAAGCACTTCTCTTCAGCAACTTTTTCTTCGTGAACTTGTTGATGTACCATCTCATCAACTTGTTGAAGCACTATCTCTTCAACCTTCAATTTTGGAAGCACCAATTCTTCACAAGATCCAGAACAATGACGATCCAGGAGCATCGTCACCTTCATCTTGATCACCATTATCTTCCATCTAAGCCCTTAGATCGGTGGTGGCTCTGATACCACTGTTGGAATTTAAAGGAACAAGAAGAAAGGCAATGGAGAGTGAAATATACGGCAATATAAAATACTTCTTCACTCTCAGTTATTATTCATCATAGCAATGATATTTATACAAAATGACTTGACTAGATTAAGAGATATGAAAATAACCAAATACCTAAAAATGTGCAACAAACTACCTACACAAATAAAGCAACCAACTTCCATATCCAATTCAAATTCAAATATTAAAATTCTACATTATTATTTCTAACAAATGTCTACCTCATCCACCACGGTCGCTGCCATCATCGTCGCCGTGCGTCCTTGGCATCTTGGTGGTCTCAGTTTCCTGATCGGTGGTCTCGCGATTTCGTGGTATGTCGCTCCTTTCTCGGATGTGTGCTCGATGTGAGTGTGTGTTTTAGTGTAGTGTGTGTTGGTATTAGGTTTTTATTATTTTTTGGATGTTCCTATCGGGCAATGCAGTGGTCCGATCCTTTCATTTAATGCTGTTCATCTTTTTACCTTAAAAAAAAAAAAAAAAAAAAAAGATAAATTTGGTACAAACAAATTGGGTGCCTAACATTATGTCTTTTTTTCATTTTTTGCCCTGTGTTCATAACATTGAGTGGTTAAACACATTTGTTGAGTGTATATAGCCGCCTTTTCCTTTAACTATTTAAAGTTGGTAAAAATTATACTTTTGCATTATTATATTTTTTTTAAAATATCATTTAGCCCCAAATATTTTATACACATTGACTATTACTCCTAAAGTTTTTTAAAAAAACTTTTTTTTTTTTATAACAAGGACGACGTTTAGTTTAACGAAATTTATTTATACCTTTTTGTTTATAATTTTATTCTTATTGACACTAAATTTTATTAAGTGATTGCTTTAATTTTTATTGTGATTATAATTTTTGAACTAATATTTTATTTTTTTAATTATAATTATCCAATATAATTAATTTTATTTTTAATTTATTGTTTGTATAATTTTTTAATTATAATTAATTTTTAGTTCTGATGTCATTCCATGCCTCATTACTATTTTTTAGGTAAATACCAGAGTATCCCAGGCTACATTGGACCCAAGACTAATCCCTCGAGGATCTGCAAGGGCAATTAAGGGTGTCTCTCCCAAAGCAGTTTTTTGCATACACAATGCTCGAACCCGAAACCTTGCTTAAGCAACTAGAGCCCCATCCACTCAAGCCAACTGCTGTCATTCCATGCCTCATCATTATTTTAAGCTACTACTGTATTTTTTTTTTTCCGTTTGTAATGTTTTTCAACTTTTATTGGACAAAAAATTATAACATTATAATTAATTTACAGTATTTTTTAAAAAATCTATTCTTTTCCAGCTTTACCTTTTCAATTATTGTTTCGCTGTGTTTACTGATTTTGCATCCATTAATTTGATTTTTATTAGTTTTTCTTTTACAAATTAACTATTAAGGATTTTCATAATTGATTTTTTATTTTGATTAAGTCTCGTTTATCTTTTAATCAATTATTAGCTATAAAGCCCTAGGGATAACTATATTTTATTATTTTAAGTTTTTTTAGGGTAAAAATGAGATTCCTTCAAGTTTTAGGACAAAAATGAGATAATTTTAAGAAATGAAAGGTTTTATTTGATATTTTAAAATATAGAAGATTTTTAGACTTAAAGTTTATGTGTATCTTTCGTCAAAAAATAAGTTTAAGGGTATAAATGGTTAGTCATATAAGTTCTGGTTATATTATAAAATTTGCTCTTAAAAATAATCATAACGTATGCATCATGTAAAAAATAATGTTAAAATATCCTAATTTTCAACCAAACGTTTTCTTTACTGACATCAACTATTGATGGAGTGTTTTAGAGTGCGCATTGATGGAGCTGAGTGTACTTGAAATATATTGAAAATATATTATACTACGTACGTTTTTTTAATTGCTATATTGAAAAAAACTGTTTTCAACCGGCGACTTTGGATGATTTTATATGATTTATTACAATGCTAATTAAAATATAGTAAAGTTATAGTCAAAGTAGAAATTACAAACTACAAAACTCATGTTGTCATTCTTTAACCTAACAAAATAAGGCTCCAAAATTAGCTAGTTGAAAATAATAGTAATTGGAATGTAGACATAAAAAAATCGGAGGAGGTATTAAATAAAATACAAATATAATTTAATGAAATATAAATAAAAGTATATAATTAAATTAATTTTTATATTAAGTTAAAAATTATTAAATATTTGAAAATTAAAATTTAATATATTACGTGGAAAAAACATTCTAACAAAGGGAGATATGAAATCGAATGAAGAATCAAACACACAACATGAGGGGACTGTCAAGTTCTCGTCACCAGGTAATTAGTTATTTAATATTGCAGAATATAAATAAACAATTAATTATAGTGTTAATATAAACTTGGCATGATATAATAATCAATTAAAAAGGGAACACTTTTTTGTTATATTTATTTGGTGAATAACCGTGTATTCCGTGACGCATTTGATATAATAAGACTAATTCATCGAGAATATGCGTGGGCAATGTAGAACGCCTCTTCTGAATCAGTTTTATGCATATACAATGCTCGAGCCCGGTATCTTACTTAAGCGACTAAAGTCTCAATACACTCAAGCCAATTGCTTTTGGTACTTTCCGTTATATTCTTGATTCTTTTGTACTTCTTTTTTTTTTTTTATCGAAACCATTAATTATTTTTTATTAAAATCAAATTAAATTAGACTAAAACTAATCTAATCAATGAATAATCAAACTATGTCACCAAAAGAATAATCAAACTATAACTAAATAGGACAAAATAAAAATAATAAAATCACATGCTTCCTCCATCCCACTAATTATGTCTCATTTTCCTTTTTGGTCCGTCCAATTACAATTGTCACATTTCCTTTTAAGGAAATAATTAAATATTTTAATTACTAAACACACTTTCATCATATCACACTAATAAATAAATATACTAAAATTTCAAACACACAACTATCACATCACAAATAAATAAATCAATTAAAAATTCAAATTAATTACAATCACATCACATCAATTCCTAATTTACCATCACTTTAAACACTAATATACTCATACATTAAATATTAACTATTCTCACATAAAATACCGTGCCCAAAAATTTTGGGACACAAATAGTGGGACGGATGGAGTAATATAAAAAGGAATTAGATTAGAGCATGACTGAATAATAATAATAATAATAATAATAATAATAATAATAATAATAATAATAATAATAATAATAATAATAATAATAATTTTATGCAGTGTAATAATAATTATTTTATGCAGTGGAATAGTAATAATTTTATGCAGTGTAACAATAATAATAATAATAATAATAATAATAATAATAATAATAATAATAATAGTAATTATTATTATTATTATTTTATGCAGTGTAATAATAATTATTTTATGCAGTGTAATAATAATAATAATACTAATAATAATAATTATTATTATAATTTTTAATAATAATAATAATAATAATAATAATTATTATTATTATTATTATAAATTATAATAATAATTATTATTATTATTACAATGCATAAAATTATCAACTGATTATTTATGATTTAAAGTAAAAAAAACTTTGGAAAAGATTAACATAAAAATATTATAACCAAACGCAGTTGATCTGAGTAGTATGTGGCTTTGACAGTTTAAGAAAAAGTCTCGGGTTCGAGTATTTGTGTATACATAATTCTGTTTTAGGTGAAACAACCCTTCAATGCTTTTATGCCCATCAAATCCTCGATGACTAGTATTGAGCCCAATATGGCTGGGATATTCGGTAATTCACATAAAAATAAAAATAAAAATACTATATACTGAAATTAAATCAATCTTTTTTTTAATATTTGTTCTAAAATTACTTTTTTATCGTTCAAACTCACAAATTAATGATGATGATAGTTTATTAAAGTTTAAAATTATGTAGTAATTTGTGTAATCAAAAAATTATGTAGTAGGATGCTGATGCTATAAAAAATGGCGAACTCTCCTGTGAACCCTCCCCCTCCCTCCAAGTCGGAATCGGGTTTTGTTTTCTCCGGTGGAACCAAAATCTCCTTTCGAGATAAGGTTTTGGCTGGGAAGCCTGCTCCCCCCTCCCCTTTGATGGAGGAGCCGGGGAAAGAATCTCTGGTGGTGTTGGATTTCATCGATGGTGACCGGCTTAAGCCGCGTATCACCATTGATCCTCAAACCGAAAAGCGCTTGCGTATGCCTTGGGAGGATGCCCTAATAATCTCGGTGCTATGGAAATCCGTGGGCTATATGGCTCTGAAGGAACGTCTTTCGCAGCTGTGGAAACTTCCTGACAAGTTTGAGATGATAACCCTTGGGTCTGGCTTTTTCTTAGTGAAGTTCGACGAGTTATCGGGACGGACTAAAGTACTGAATGAAGGGCCATGGATAGTTTTTGATAGCTACCTGACCATCTCGCCATGGAAGCCCAATTTTATAGCGGATGAAACTACGCCCTAAACGACCGTGGTATGGGCTCGTTTCCCAGGTCTCTCAATGGAATATTATGATGAATACTGTCTCACACGGATGGCAGCTGGGCTTGGTACCCCGGTGAAAGTGGACAAGCTGTCGAAGGGAGGCGAATGCAGGAATTATGCTCGAGTATGTGTGGAGATCGACTTGCGACTTCCGGTGGTCTCTAGCATCCTTGTTGGGGGACAGTGGCAGAAAGTGGCATACGAGGGTCTTCATTTATTATGTACTTCTTGCATGAGGTATGGGCATGGTAGTAATAAATGTCCTGAGAAAGGCGTGCCTGCTCCGGCGACTCAACCTGCACATCAGGGGGTACTGCCTTCGCCGGCGGCTCTTTCGCCGAAGAGTGGATCTGATGGTGTAAACTTGGCAGGTTCGGAGGAAACAAGGGAAGCTGGAATTTCGGATTCAGTTTCCCACGTTCGCAAGGATTCCGCCACGACAGGATTTGACAAACAAGGAAACATTCCTTGTCAACCGCCAGCTGATGATTGGGTCAAGGTGGTGCGCAAGAAATCTGCTGGACCTAAGAAAGGTAAGGGTTTGGATATTGGGCCTCCCCAAAAATTTGTTGCTGTGGGACAATCGGTAGGATTGGGCCTGAATTCTTCTAGGCCTCGGAATTTATCCAAGGGAAATGAAGCTTCAAACATAGGCGTCGAAAGGGGCCGAAAATGGAAAGTCCCTGGTATGAGCTCCCTTCCATCCAATCGTGATTTTCCCTCCACTGCAAAGCGGAGTAGACCGAATGATGGTCAAGATGCCAAGCATAGGAACCATGGTCATGGAGAAGGTTCATCGGTGGATTCAGGTGTGGCAACTACC
Source organism: Hygrophila difformis (assembly GCA_030278955.1). Lineage (NCBI taxonomy): Eukaryota > Viridiplantae > Streptophyta > Magnoliopsida > Lamiales > Acanthaceae > Hygrophila > Hygrophila difformis. Next base: position 775,121 of record JAOANR010000014.1, on the reverse strand, counting down.
TCCTTGGATAGGCCACCAGACGACGAAGATCACATGGAAAATTAGGGTTTTCCCGTATCCAAACTCCATAATTTGTTATGTCTATGGATTTTAGAAACCTAAAAGTATTATCATGGAATGTTGGAGGTCTGGTTGGTATCCCAACTAGGCATGTTTTGTTGGATTTTTGCGTACTCATCGCCCGGATATTGTGTTCCTCCTGGAACCTCAATCTTTATTTGTTCGGTCACATTTCTTTTTTTTTTTTCGAGCAGGTTATACCCCGCTTTGTATTCAGGAGGCGATGGGACGTTCTGGTGGGATCTGGATCTTACTCCGGGCTGGGGGTTCGTTCCAGGCCGATGTCTTTGACGAGAGAGATAGGTTGCTGACAATTAGGTTGTCCAATGGCGTTTGTTCATGGTTGATCACATCTCTTTATGCAGCCCCGTCTTACTCATTGCGTTGTAATGACCGGGAGAATATTCGGGAACTTGCTTCCTTGATCACCGAAGCTTGGATTATTATAGGCGATTGGAACCAAATTTTATGCTCGGAGGAAGTGAGGGGTGGTCTGTATAATCTCTCGAGGGCCGAGGAGTTTTGTAACCTACTGTATGATTGTAGTCTATCTACCATCAACACAGTCGGAGGATTGTTCAATTGGTCTAGACCGATTGGGGATTACCAACGCATCCTAAAGAGGCTGGATAGGGCTGTGAGTAATCTTCAATGGATTGATATGTTCCCTCATGGGTACGTCCAGGTCCTCTCCCGTATGGGATTGGACCACTGCCCCTTACTCTTGAATCGTGGGACGGCCCCGGCCATCTCCTCCCCCTTCCGCTGGGAAGCGAGTTGGTCTCTTCAACATAATTACCAACAGGTGGTGGATACGTCGTGGGGGGCGGAGGCTAGTTCGATTGGTGAGAGGCTGAATAACGTTCGGGTGGAGTCCATGAATTTTCAACGAGCTGCCTGAGGGAATTTTAAATGGCGAAAACTCAAAATTCGGAAAAGGTTGGATGGTCTTGCTCGTGCTCTTGAGCGTGTGGATTCTATTCGCCTTAACCTGTTGAAGTCGGAGCTGAGAAGGGAGTATGACTCTATTCTGGAACAAGAGGAAATGTATTGGTTTCAGAGAGCAAGAGACAAATGGGTTCGTTATGGGGATCGTAACTCATCCTATTTCCATGCAAAGGTAAAGAGTAAGCGGCATAGGGACCGGATTCATGGTCTCAAACTTCCAAACGGTGACTGGTGTGAGTGTAGCGCCTCGCTATGGGATCATGCTAAAGATTTCTTTACATCTCTATATGCTACTTCAGATAATACTGTTGTGATGGATCCCATATCTGATGGGGGTGATCTGTCATGCCCCTCTCTCAAACCTATCTTGAATTCGCATATGGAGGACCTCATGAAGGATATCTCTGAAGAGGAAGTGATTGAAGTGCTCTTGCATATGAAAAGTTACTCGGCACCGGGGCCTGACGGATTCCCGGCTTTTTTCTTCCAAAAATTCTGGAGCGTGGTTGGAACGGACGTCTTTCATTTCATGAAAACTACATTCCAGACGGGGAACTTTTCTAGGGAGCTTACGAGAGCGTTTATTCGCCTTATCCCGAAAGTGCCGCAGCCTACATCCTTGAAGGAGTTTCGGCCAATCACTCTCTGTAATGTGTTATATAAAGTCCTCACCAAGCTATTAGTTCAGCGGATACGTCCTCTTCTTAAAAGTTGCATCTCCTTTCATCAAAATGCATTTCTTCCGGGGCGTGGCTCAGTTGATAATGCAGTAACTCTTCAAGAAATGATCAGTCATATGGGAGGGTCTAGGGGTCGGATCCAAGGGGTTATTTTGAAGATTGATATTGCCAAGGTTTATGATAATGTACATTGGGATTTTTTGGAGAAGTGTTTACATGAATTGAATATGCCTAACGCCCTTATTAATCTATTGATGTATTGTGTTTCATCTCCTACTTACTCACTTTTATGGAATGTGAAAGCTCTTGATGAATTCACTCCTTGAAAGGGCTTGCGCCAAGGGGATCCGATCTCACCCTATTTATTTCTCATCGTTATGGAGAAGCTCTCGGTGATGATTACTGATTTGGTTAATCAGGGGCGATGGTTGCCTATCAAGCTCAATCAGTCAGGTATCGGCATTTCTCACTTATTATTTGCGGATGACTTGATCTTGTGCACGATGGTGAATAGAGAGAGTGTGCAGCTCATTTCTCAAACCCTTAAGACATTTGGGAGAGCTTCTGGAATGGTCCTCAATCCTGATAAGTCCTCTATTTTCATCCCTCAAGCAGTAACAACACCGGATAGGGCTTGGATTGCATCCATCTTGGCCATGCCTGTGGTCGATCAGTTTGATAAATACCTTGGGTTTCGTATGCTCATGGGCAGACGGAAGATAAATGATTTCACCTTTCTACTGGATAAACTGGACTCGCGGTTGGAGGGGTGGGCCTCGAAATTGCTTAACAAGGCCGGGAGACTCACACTATGTCGCTCGGTTATGGCAGCAATCCCGACTTATTTCATGCAGCTTCATTGGTTTCCAGAGGCTGTCTGCTCGGCCATTGATCGTCGGATCAATAGGTTCTTGTGGAAGGATAAGGATGGGAAAGGGGGTTACACTTGGTTAGTTGGGAGAAGATGGCTTCGTCTAAGAAGACTGGTGGCCTTGGCATCCGCCGATCCCGCCTTATGAACGTAGCGATGTTGGGCAAGCTTCTTTGGGGGATTATTCATTCTCATGACAAGACCTGGGTGCAGCTTGTTAGAGGGGGTTTGCCGGCCACGGGTCTTCTTCTTAACCCTCCCCCCCTGGCAGATAGAATGTTTTGAACATTATTAACAAGATTGCCCATTTGCTTCGTAATAACTTCTCTCTCCGCATTGGGAGTGGCTCGGTCTCCTTGTGGTTTTCCTCTTGGTGGAATGATACTCAGCTTGGTCATCGTGTTCCCTATGTAGCGGTGCAGGATCTTGAGCTTCAAGTCAAAGACATCATTGTTGATGGTAAGTGGAAATGGGATCATCTTTACACCCCCATGCTGCTTGACATCCTGCAAGAATTTAATGGAGTCCTTCCTCCATCTTTGCATCACGCTACACCTGATTTGTGGATCTGGAAAGGTACTTCGACTGGGGTTTATTTGGTGAAATCAGCATATCATTTCCTTGCTAACGATGATCCTGATGTGACGGACTCGAGCTGGATTTGGCAAGCTGCTACTCCAGAAAAAATATGCTTTTTGATGTGGCTTCTTTCTCATAAATCCCTCCCAGTAAATGCTCTCCGATTTAATCGCTCCCTAGCCGCCTCTCCACTATGTGTTCTTTGTGGGACGGAGGTAGAATCTTGGTGCCATTGCCTGTTTTATTGTGACTGGGCTCGTCATATTTGGCGGAGCATTCGGGTTGCCATTCCTCAAGACTGTGGTGATATTCCTAAGGAAGTTATCCGGGGGTTTCTGCAAGGGATGGTGTGCTATTATGGTTCTCTATTCGTGGCAACGATTTGGATTCTGTGGCTTGAAAGAAATGCTCGTGTGTTTAGGGGTATCCAACGCTCTCGATGGCTTCTTCTTAGGGACATCCGTAGGTTGGTTGAGGATATCAATCGTGGCAGGCCTACACGAGGCGATATCCCTAGGGAAACTCGACTGGTGAATTGGAACATGAGAGGCGCCACGTGGACTATCTTGCATGTTGACGGTAGTTCCTTGGGAAATCCGGGGCGCTCGGGGTTTGGTTTTGTCGTTAGAGATGAGTCGGGCCTGTGGAGAGGTGGAGGAAGTGGTTATCTTGGCCGTAATACTAATGCATTTGCGGAGCTTTTTGCTTTGGCAGAGGGGCTACAGTATGTGGCTAATTCTGGTGTTCGACGTGTGCATTGCTACACAGACTCGCGGATGACGATTGGGTTATTGGATGATACCAACTTGTTTCATCCACACGCGACGCTGCTGCATAGGATACGAGATCTACGGTCCTCCTTCGGTGATTGCTCTATTTTCCATGTCCTTCGGGAATGAAACAAAGTGGCGGATGGATTGGCGAAATATGGTGCTTCGAGTGAGGAGTTCTACACCACCTGGGCATTCCCTCCGGATTTCGTGAGTGGGGATTTAGCGGCGGATGCTTCCGGTGTATGGTTCCCCAGGCTTTGATCTAGATTATTTTCATTCCTTGTCGTTCTTTTTTTTGCTTTTCTCTTTGTTTTGTTATTTCCTGACTTCGGCTCTTCCCAAAAAAGAAAAAAATTATGTAGGAATTTGAATGATCATAGTAGAAAACAGGTCCTTTGCCACTTTGAGTGGTGTACTGTGCACAGTGCAGTGTTATAGGGTATTGTTACCGCCCCCAATTCCGTCCGAAGTTCCCTATTTCTATTTCTTTGCGATAGTTACCCATCTCTCCCAAGTCCCATACGCATAAAAACACACAGTAGTATTTCATGTTGTCAGTCGTCTCCGCCACTCCTTCCTTTCCAAGTTTCCACCTTCAACTTTTTCCCCTTCCCTCACTCAACTTCACCCCCTATTCCTACTGATGAGTTCAAATATTCTGGGACGGATCACAAACAAAACTGGGTGGATCTTTTATTTACCTTTTGAATATCGGTTACCGATTATCGATTGATATACACACTCCTACTAGTATTGTTTTCTGCGCCACCAGACCAGAGCCCTCATTTCAGAGTCAACTAAGCTTCCTTCTTTCCTTGGCCACGGTGCAAATGGTTCCAATTCTATTTCTCTTTCTCTTTCTTTTTCCCTTTCCCTTTTAATTTTTGCCGAGGGAATTGAATTCATTCATGATGTGGCCATATAGGAGTAATTGCTAAACTAACAAAGCACGCGTCAGCGGCGCCCACCCCTTCCTTGGTTTTTGTTGTTATTCCTCTTCCCCGGGTTGGGTTTTTTATTTTATTTTTTGTCTGATGATGATGACTCTTAGTAGTCTTCGTTTGCTTCTGATTCAAGCAAAGTTATTTCCGTTCATGCCTGACTTTTATCTGTTATTTTGAGTTGATCAGTGTTAAGAATTGTTGTCCCCTGCTTGATATCACAAGTTCTTCAAATGTACTAGTATTTTAATTCTCTGAGATTATTGTTCAATGATTCCAGAACCTCAGCAAAGGTGCTGTTCCTGGTACTTGTAATGGCACGTAAAATTTACTAGGTTAAGGTTCCTCCCCCCCCCTTTTTTTTTCATCTACAGCTTGGGCTTAGTTAGCATATATATCCATCTTATATCTGTAACTTACATTTTTTGCATTCCGTGCTCAACAATTCTTCGCATGACAAGTTACAGTTTTTCCTTCATATATTGTGCCCTTAATTGAACGTGAGATTATTTACGTGGGCAACATGTCGTGGAACTTTTGCAGGATGATTATTGGCTCATTGGAAATTGCAATCTCAGTGGAGATTGTTGGAGAATAGGCACAGATATACATGTGTGTGTGTGCGTGTGTTAATAGATAGACAATAATAAGGAATTTGTGTGGTTTGAACTTGGGAATGCCTTTCGAGCCGCTTGAGTGGTACTGCAAACCAGTTTACCATGGGGTTTTGTCAAAAGTCGCAGATTCTGCATTTGGGGCCTATACGTTGTGTGCTTTTGACACTTTGGTGATATGTCTCTCACAACTGGTTCTTTTTGGCCTGTGCATAAACCGCATATGGAGATTACTGAAAGATTTTTCAGTTCAGAGATTCCATTTGAGGTCAAATCTGTACAATTATGTGTTAGGATTATTGGCTCTTTTCTGCACTGTGGAGCACTTGTTCAGATTGTTTATGGGAATATCGGCATTTGATGTGGATGAACAGCCTGGTCTTGCTCCATACGAGGTAGGCATCTTCATCCTATTATGTAGCATTTGAAGTGAGTTCACAAATTGCTTTTCGCCTGCTTCTCTAATTTTTGTATTCTAAACGATACAGAAAACATGTAATGATTAATGAAGTGAGTTTGTGATCAAGACATAGATTTCCAGTAACCAGATTTGGTGTTTGTTAAATAATTACAGCTTTCTTATGTTTGTTTTTTGGATGGATGAGTGAATAAAAGGTGATAGAAAAATTGCTTACTTGAGTATGCTTTAAGTTATCACTGACTTCAAGCCATCATAATTCTGGTCTAATACATGAGTATATAGCACACCATCATGGAATCTCTATTCTTTCCTCTTTTTTCCTTTTCTTTTTAAATTCCCACATCGAATGCAGTTAACTTGAGTTCATGCTGCTTCCTTTTAATTATTTCTCATATTTATACCTTAGATGCTTTCTCTCATCATTGAGACTGTGGCATGGTGCTCAATGCTGGTAATGATTGGAGTTGAGACAAAGGTTTATATTTATGAATCCCGGTGGACCGTTAGATTTGGGGTTATCTATTCACTGATAGGTCAGGCTGTGATGCTGAATCTTGCTCTCCCTGCTAGAGATCATTATGACTGGTCAGTATTCTTTACGATGCTCATGAACTGGAGGCATGGAATATTAATGGTGGTTGTATGTATTTGCCTGCACACCAAATTTTGTAGTGGCTCTCTTGTATTCTAATTTCTATGTTTGTGGTATGTGACTTATGTTTTCTTTATCTTCTTTACATGAACTAAAATAATTTTTATTCATTATTACTCCCTCCGTTTAGAAAAGATAGCTACATTGGTAAAATTGACACTATTCACCTAAACACTTTGATTTGAAGTTTTATCATAGATATACAAGTTAAAATATAGCCAAGTGAGATCTTGTTAGATTCGTCTCATCTTGTAGTTTTTAAATACCGAAGTTTTAGAATTTTTACTTCTACCGAATTTGAGTTATTAATTGTTTAAATTGTGCATTGGACTGCGTGCTGGGTTGGTCAGTAGCTATCTTTAAAAAACGGAGGATGGTAACTTCCAATACTGAACTAAACATTGGTTGTTGCATTGACTTCCTAGTATCATTGATATTTTTCAGTTCTCTATTTGTCAGTGGGGTCCTAGACTCATGTGTAGCTGACCATGTGTGTTGGTAACTCTTCTTTTTATTCTCTACTCATCGTCAATCTACTTCGGTATTATATGTCACACTTCCCAATAGTGTATATCCTCGAGTTGTAGGCACTGCTTCTCCATTGCCCAAGTTGTAGACGATTGGTATCGGGGGATGTGATTCTCATGCCTTATACTTAGGGGTGGGCAAAAAAACCGAACCGAACCGCTGAACCGCTGATCCGAATCGAAACCGAACCGAATTTTCGGTTAACCGGGGTGTTCGGTTCGGTTACAAATACCTCAACACAGGTATTTGTTCGGTTCGGTTCGGTTTCGGTTTTTATAAAATTTTACCCCCGGTTAACCGAACCGAACCGTATATTATATTATTATTATTAAATTTTATTAATTAAATATATATTTATATTTCCCCTTTATTTCCCCTTTCCCTTCTCTCTCTCGTCTGTTCCCCTCTGTTTCCCCTTTCCCTTCTCTCTCTCTCTCGTCTGTTTCCCCTATCCCTTTTTTCCTTTCTTTGTTCTCAATCCCTCCATGTCCAATCCCCTCTGATTTTGTATTCCCTTGGACACAAGAATATTCAAGTAACACACCTCTGATTTTGTATTCCCTCTTCTATTCTCTTCTCATTTATTTATTTTTCTTATTATTATTTAATTTTTTTTTGAATATCTTTTGGTGTTTGAGAAAATAAATGGGTGCTGATGAGGAAGGGGGAGGACGACAGTGGTGGCAGGGAGAGGATGATGGCGTGAGCGGCGAAGTGGTGGTGGTCCGGCAACGGCATCGATTTAGGGAGGGGGCTGTCCTGGTGGCTGACGTGGTGACTAAAATAGGTAAGGATGTTTAGAATGGGGACGATTTTAGGTCCGAAAAGGGGGGAGGGAGGCGGTGGTGGAGTGATGGTGGAGGCCGCGACAGGGGCGGTGGAGGAAAGGCGGAGATGGGGGTGGGAGTGGCGAACGGAGGCCGCGGGTGGTGGTTCGTTGGCCGGAAAGAGGCCGGAGGTGGTGGCCGGAAAAGAAAGGGAATGGCGAGATGGCCGCGTGTCGTCGGAGGTGGCCGGCCGCCGGCGATGGCGGCGCTGAAATCCGGCGAGGGCGACGGCAGCAACCCTAATTTTTAGGGTTAGGGTTTGTCAAGGGTTGGGCTTGGTCAAGGGTTGGGTTGGGCCTTGATGTTGTATTTTGGGCTTCTCTATTTTGCTTAAAAAAATTTTGGATCCAGCCTAAAAAATGTTAGCGGTTCAGTTCGGTTCGAGTAACTCGCAAATAGTTGGAATTTTCTCGGTTAACCGAAAATTCGGTTAACCGAATTTTTCGGTTCAGTTTCGGTTAGCAATTTCAAATATTTGCTCGGTTCGGTTCGGTTAGCAAATACCTGAAAAAATTCGAGTATCCGAACCGTGCCCACCCCTACTTATACTACCTTAACCCTTCAATTCCAATTACTATTGCAGTCGTTTCTCCCGAGTCTCCATCATT
>JAOANR010000014.1:752916-766119 GCA_030278955.1 Hygrophila difformis | reverse complement strand
ACTTGATCAAAGGCTCGGTAATCCTAGTTTATCAGAATTGCCCGTCTTATCCCTTGTTTTTCATCCTATATCTTTCTTTATTATGTCAATCCGGTGTGCATCAGTCTCATACTTCCTTTCCCAAGCGCGTCAATAATTGGGGTTTTGAGCCTTTTTCTTTAGTTCGTTTGGATATTTGAGGTCCTTGTTGCACTTCTTCCACTTTTGGATTTCAGTATGTTATTATTTTTATTGGTGATTTCTCTCGTTGTAGTATGATGGAAAAATTTCCCGAGTTATTATCCATATTACAAAAATTGTTCAGAAAGTCGTGCCCAATTTAATTCCCCTATTAAATACACTGTAGTGATAATGGTCCAGAATATTTTTCACTCTTTTCAGGGGTTTCGATCCTCATTAATATTCTTCCGCCGTTCAACAAAATGGGGTGGCTGAACATGAAATCAAAATTTGATTGAGACTGCACGCACCCTTATTAATTTTTTTTGGGTACTTGTTTAGTACATGATCACTCTCCTGGTATGGACCATAGTTACATGGAACGGGATTCGATTCGAAACGGGGAACGGGAACGGGAACGCGGAACGTTAGTATAGGTGAATCGGGAACGGTTTGCTATATGAATTTTTTCAATATTAATATATATTTAATTAATACAAAGTTTTAACTAAAAATTTTTGAAAAAAAAAACAAAAGAAAAAATTTTAAAACATCAAAATTATAAATTCAAATGCAACATCAAAGGTTCCAAACATCACACGTGCACAAAGAAATTAAGCAACAAATGCATAAAGCAAAAATAAAACATTAAAACAATCTTTTCAAAAAATAGTATTCAGTAATTAAATATTTATAAAAAAATATTTCAAAATACACTGCCCTTAATTCTTTTTCATTCTAGAATATCTAACCAAAATTAAGTAGCCTTTCCTAGGATATCTCAACCTATTATCTTCACTTTGCCGTTATTGGGGGATACTTCCAAATACATTTTGCAGCTTATCCAATAAAAAATAAAAAATACAGCTGTTGGGAAAAGCTTGCATTTATTGTTTTGCTTCTCAAAAATTCATCTTAGGGAAAGCTTCTCCCGCTCTCGTCGTTCCTTACCTATTTTCTTCGAAAATGGTGAGCTCAGAACCAATCTTCCCCGCCCCTGCGATCCATCTCCACCGCCCGCCGCCGGTCCTCTTCATAGTTCCCCACTCTTCGTTGTTCCCCTCTTCGCTCTTCACCTATTCGCTCTCCGCCGCTGTTCGCTCGTTGTTCTCTGTTCTCCTGTCCGGCTCTTCCTTCGCCGGATCGTTGGCCTCCGATCTGGTGCGCGTTCCCCGGCGTTTTGGTGCGCGATCATCCCTTGATTCGGAACAAACGTTCCGGTTCGGAGAACGACCGGACGTTCCCCGTTCCAGGTAACTATGGTATGGACTAAGTCAGTCCTTGCTCGATTAAGCGTGATTTGCTTAGATATTCTCAGCATAGTTGTTAAGATCCCGATCATGATATTAGAATCTTACGATTTTACGAATATACATTTATAAAACGATCTCGATCCTTGTAGGATCTTAAAATTAGTAAGATCTGGATAAGATCCCGATTCTGATCGTAGAATATTACGATCGTCATACTCCCTTAAACGCTTCTACGATCTTACGATCATACCTTCTTAAACGCAAAATATTTTTGTAGGAATTTATGAATTGGGATCAAAGTAACTTCTTTTATTTAATTTTAAGCTTAAGAACTTGTACTCCTTATATATGATGTGCAAAAAAACATAATATGCATGCATGTGGAATTTTTTTTGTTTAATTGTGATGTTTTTGTATTGTATTGTAATAATTAAGTTGCAAAATTCATAAATACACGAATTAATGTTTTTACTTGTTAGTATGCATAATTGAGTTTATTCATAATTGCAATTTCATAAGATCTTAGGATCCCGATTCAATCATACGATTCCGATCTTGCAAAGAGAAAAATGATTCCATATAGAATCCGATCTTAACAACCTTGATTCTCAGGTTCAAAAGGATTATCGATGTTAGTCTTATCCCACGTTATTATCTTAGTGCAGCTGTCACATTCTTTGAATCATCACCATTCTTTGAACCGTCATATTATCATATTCCATCATGTCCACTTTTCGCTGTTCTGGTGACTCTTAAGTTTATCAATGCCATATATAGCACCGTCAGGATCCGTTCAATTCTTTACCTCAAGCTCTTGAGCCAATCTATTGACTCATTTCCGGTACCATCATCTCCCTTGCGATCCATGGTCTCATGTAGTTCTTCGTCAATGTATTTGTTTTATTCAGTGTCCTTGTGTTACGTATAACTTACTAAGCTATTATCATTTGTTCCCTATTTATTGTCGCTTATGTTTACCTGTTAGATTGTTTCTTTCCCTCGGTGGGCGACCTGGGTCATTCAGGATGGCGTCAGGCTATGGTAGAGAAAATGACTTGCTTAGCATGCTAATAATAGTTAGGAGCTTGTCTAATTATCCCAAGCAAAACTCCTATAGCTTGTCAATGGGTTTTATGTGGTTAGAGTTGGTCCTGATGATCGTGTTGATTGTCTTAAGGCACGACTTGTAGCCAAAGGCCTTACTCAGGTGTATGGCGAAGATTATATCAACATTTTTTCTCTTGTACCAAAACGCAATTGGCCTAAGTGTTATGGGCTCTGGCAGCGTAAGCAAAAATTTCGGTTTTCGGGTTCGAGTCTTTGTGTATGCAGAATTCTCCTTTGAGAGAGGCAACCTTCAATGCCCACCCGATCCTTGAGGGATTAATCTTGGGCCAAATGAGGCCCGGGGATGAATTACCCCAAAAACATTTTTTTCTCTTGTTTCCAAGATGGCCTCGGTTCGCCTGTTTCTCTCTATGACTACTATGCGTGGCTTGTTATTGCATAGTTAGACATAAAAAAATGCCTTCTTACATTCTAACATGGTGAGCTTCAAGAGTAAGTTTATATGGAGCAACCGCCTTTGTTTGTTGCTCAGGGGGAGTTTGGTCTCGTTTTCTGTCTTTGTCGCTCACGGTATGGCTTGAAACAATCTATGCGGGCCTGGTTTGGGTGACTTCGGGGTGTTTTTCAAGAATTTGGTTGATATAATGTGTCTGATCCCACAGTCTTCTATAGACATGCATAAGCAATTAAGCATACACCGGGGGACAATGTATATCTGGTTGTCTATGTTGATAACATCACTGGAGTTGATGATATTGAATCACTGGCGATGATGTGAATGGTATCACTCTATTGAAGTCAAAACTTGCAGAAGAATGATTTGGGGCCACAGAGATATTTTTTGGGGATTAAAATAGCTCAATCAAAGAAAGGTATTATTTTGTTACAGCGAAAGTATGCTGTTGTTCCATTGGTTGAAACAGGTGTCATTGAGTGTAAAGCTTCTCCTATTTATCCAAACACAAAATTGCTTCCAAACCAGGGGTAGCCTTTAGGTGACATGACCTTGGCGATATAGACGATTAGTTGGGAAGCTTAAATATCTTGCTTTCACTTGGCCTGACATTTCATTTGTAGGATTAAGCATACTAAAAACTACTCCATCTGTCCCCTTATCTATGTCACACTTTCCTTTTTTGTCCATTCCAATAATTTTTGTTCTATTTACATTTAAGGAAATAATTAAACATTAGTCGCCAAATCTACACCCAATACATCATATCAATAAATAAATGTATTAAAATTCAAACCCGCCACTATTAATAAATTCAAACCCATAAACATCACTTCATACATAAATAAATCAATTAAAAATTCAAATTCATTACAATCTCATCACACAAATTCATTTATATTAAAACAGTAATCTACCTCTACATTAAATACTAATAACCCATATAACCCATATAAAATACCGTGCCCAAAAGTTTTGGGACACATTTAATGGGATGGAGGAAGTACTATTCTAGGGCAATCAACTCCTACAACGGGAAACTAAGTGTGGTGAGTCAATTCTAGTCTCCCTGTGATTCTCATTGGAAAATGTCGCTGCGCATCTTGCGGTACATTGAAGGATCTTGTGGACAAGGACTACTATATATAGACAATGGTCACTCTGGATACCGTGTTTTTGTTGGGGGTAATTTGTTATTGTTGAAGGGTAAGAAACAAGATGTGGTTACTCCTGTCACCGCTGAAGCATGATATGGATTTAGCTATTAAGGACCTTGTTTGGGTGAAACAACTGATCAGTGAACTCAAGTTTTGTGAGATAGAGAAGATGAAATTGTTATGTCATAATCAGGTGGCACTGCATATTGCTTCAAATCCAGTGTTTCACTGTTTCATGAACAAATGGAATACATTGAGATTGATTCACTTCACAAGGGAGAAAGTGTTATCTGGTTGCATAAACACTGAATATGTGTTCTCAAATGATCAACTTTCTGATATATTGGCAAGAGCTCTTCGAGGTCTTCGTGCAGAGTTCATTTGTAACAAGCTTGGATCGTTTGACTTGTACGCTTCACCTTGAGTGGGAGTGTTAGATTAGCCCATTAGGGTTTCTGTTAGTATTTTATCTATTTATATCTTTGCTTTTTTAATCTATCAGGCGTTTTTAGTGAAATACAATTGCACAATTCTACAGCAGGTTTTCTATATTGTTTAGCTTTTGAATAGCCATTTGAAAGATCTTAAAATTTGGTTTTTTTAGTGCTTTTCATTCATAACCTGTTGGGAATTTGGATTTGAATAAAATACATCCATTAAAAATCTTCAAACTGAAGCCATATATTTCGTGTGCAATTTGATGAGTATTTCTTGATGCCTGTTATTTTGATTTTGTGAAGTGACAAATGAGAAAGATCATTTGGGCCATGTGCTTGATATCCAGTTTACATAATTATCATTTTTTTTGTACTTCTCTTTTTGCAGGCATGTTCTTTATTTATACATTAGTGAAGTTACCTTCCAGGTCTGTTACACTTGTACTTACCATTACGACATAGTTTTTTGAGATGTGGTGAGTAATGATATGTTAATAATTTGATATTTTCATATTATTTGGGTCTCGTAGGCTGTTTTCGGGGTAATGTTGCTTGTGCACATGCCTGCGTTGGTTCCTTATATGGGATATTCTACAGAGCAAGCGGAGTTTGTAGACTACACTGCTTATGATGAACTTCCAGGAGAAGAGCAAGTTTGTCCAGAGAGGCATGCCAACGTGTTTTCCAGTATGCAATTGCAACCTTTGGTGATTATTTTGATTTTCGTAATTTTGTATAGGATAGATCCATACTTCTGTGTGTCAGTGTTTGTCTCCTTTCTGGTGTCAATGTCTCACCTTGCTTCCTCCCAATTAATTTTATAATTTGTAATTTCACCATTGAATGCCCAACTACTTATTCGTTGCCTCTTCCTTAGGGATCACATTTGCATGGATGAGTCCAATTATGCAGCTGGGGTACAAAAAACCTCTCACAGAGAACGATGTTTGGGAACTTGATACTTGGGATAAAACAGAAGTGCTCAATAACTTGTACTTACACTCCCAACTATTTTACCTTATTTGGATGCCATAGTTTCGTGTCTGGTGTCTCTTTTATCAGAAGTTCTGTGAAGGACAAGATGATTTTTTGTGTTTCTTAGGTTTCAGAATTGTTGGGCTGAGGAGATTCACAAACCTAAACCTTGTCTTTTAAGAGCTATAAATCATAGCCTAGGAGGAAGGTGACTTTGTGGAGCCATTATTTGCCTTTTTATTCTTTTGGTCTTATTTCGTTGAAGAATATGCTGAGCAGTTTTTTATATTGCATGTGTTAAGAAGATTATTTCTAACTGTTGAAATATTAATAATCCTTCTTTTCATTTCTTTCTCAGGTTTTGGTGGGGAGGCTTCTGGAAGGTATTGATTAATTGTGGTTGGTTGTCGACTACAGCTTTAATTTATTATTTTCATATTATGCCCATTTCAAATTATATGGATTGACAACATTTAGTTAGTTTTTTTTTGGGGGGGACAAAGTTGGAAGAAGGGGAAATGAGTAAAGGGCAAAATGGGACAAGATAAATATATTCATCTTGTAATGTGCAAATAATATAAATGGAATGACTTTTTTTTTAAAAAAAGAATTTGTGTGTGGTATTAACTGTTGCATTTGAATTGAGTTCCAAGGGTTAAGGGTACCAATTTCAGCTTAGATAGATAGTCATGTGTTTGAAGTTGCTATTAGATATATGCCAACATTTGTTTCTCACATTAATCGGGATTGTTGTATAAGTGTTAAACAGGATGATATTTCCTGTAATATAGTTATATGCTAACATTTTACTCTTAATTATCTGGGCAAACCTCAATGACTGCTAGTGCCATTGATCTATGGGGGGAAGAATTCAATCATCGGCATTCATGAAGATATGAATATTATAAGGGAGCACTTCTAGAATCTAATGATAAATCGAAGAATGTCACCATAGCTTCTGTGACGTCTGTTTTTTATTGGAAATTCCTTTTAACATAACATGACCATGGTTCTTCAATGTGTAGATAGGAAATGATGTTTCTCAATTTATTGGCCCCCTTATATTGAACAGACTTTTGCAGGTCAGTTGCTTTTTCTATATTTCCATATGTCAGAACTCTTATAATCCCCCAAATACTTGTTCTCTATTTGCAAAGAAACTCATTTATCTTATTGGGCACACAACAGTCCATGCAAAGAGGAGATCCAGCTTGGATTGGTCTCATTTATGCACTCTCACTTTTTGTTGGAGTGGTATGCAATTAATCTTCTCTTTCACTATCACGGGTTAATCAGAGCTATTATTTATTAGATATGTCTTCTTGTCAAATATACATATGGGACATTCTAAAGATATGCGCATTGAAACATATATAACATGTGGTCATTGCTTTACTGATTGCCATTCAATTTATCTAAATTGGCTTTCTGTAGCCCTTTCAAAGCACTTAGAATGAAATAGGACATGCTATTGAGGGGACAGATTTTAAACTGAAAGATTCCTATCAATGCTTGTGTAGACATTCTGAGTATTTTTATAATCTAAAGTTTACCCTAAAGACAAAGGTTGGCAGTTTTATAAGAATTAAGGTGCTCCAGTGCTTGAATGTTTGTGTGACAATAAAATTGACTTATAGCAGTGAACTATCTAGGATTAAGTTGATTATCTGCAGAATCTTTGTTGATCAGTTGATGTGAATTTTCAGTTCTGTTGTTGCTAACTGTTAAGTGTTACAATTATCCTCACTAGTTTATATCTTCTGTTGTTCAAATGATATTCCAATTATCTCTGCATTCCAGCTTGTTAAGTTGATTACACCTTTCATTCTTGCTTCCCTAATGGCTCTTAAATTTCTAATTCTGCTGTCTCTAGGTATTTGGTGTCTTATGTGAAGCTCAATATTTTCAAAATGTCATGCGCGTCGGCTACCGTCTTAGATCTGCACTTGTAAGCAAGTTTTCTATATTATGTGCTGAGCTGATCCGGATGTCTTTTATGATGTGTTCAGCCAAGAGGATGGGATTGAATTATATTGTCCATTCTAATTTATGTTCTAAATACTTGATGAATTATAAGTGAAGTTGTACTTGATAACAACACTTAATTCAGTTAACTCTGTTTGATAGCAAAGTTGCTCTTATATATCGGGATGATTTTGAGTGATATGGATTAAAGAAACATAATAATTAAGTGGTTTGATTTCCATTTATTACCACTACATGAAAATAATTTTAAATAGATTGAATCACCTAATGATTCAAACTTCGGATTAGACTCCTCCAGCTTTATCAAATGGGCATTCCTATAAAAGAAACTAAAACTAGTAAAGAAAGCACACTTTTGATGCATGTGTTAAATAATTAATTATATTAGTAATTGTTATATTGATATAAATGTTACAATCAAGTGAGATAGTATACTATTTAAGGTATTAAATTAAAATAAGCTCTGTGGTTTGAGGCTTTCGGAGTCGTAACTTATAACTATATTTTAACAATTTGTTTTGACGGAGGGTAAACTGGAAGCCTACATTGTGTCGCAGACCATGGAGATTACTCTATGCTACGTAGCCGTAATTGGTTTAAAGAAGAGTAAATTTAGAAGTTCATATTGTGTGACAGACCATGGCAGTTATATGCCACTAAGCCATAATGTAAATTATAAAAAGTGAAGATGTTGGAAAAAGTCATCTAATTTAGTTATCTATTCTCTATTTTATAAGTACTCTTGTTACACATAATGAGCACGCTGTTTAATCAGTTTAAAGGGCCCAGTTTGTGGTTAATATAGCATCTACAACTTACCGATTGAATTCTTTTATATTCTTCAAAATGATGAATGCGCTGTTTTTTTCTTCTTTGTCTGCACCCCGCTCTCCTCATTAGCAAGAAGTATCTTGACTCTTTTGGTAATTTGAACTTTGGAAAATTTACATTTCTAAGCAGAGCATGCCTGGGTGTTGGTAGTGCGAGTTTCCAAAAACAAAGGGTAGCCTGCTTACAAAGGTTTAGGGCTTCCTTATCTTCAAAAGTTCTCTTATGCTGGAACGTGTTTTTCAGGTCGCTGCAGTTTTAGGCAAATCTTTAAGACTCTCACCTGAAAACCGCAAAAGGTTTACAACTGGTAAGATTATGAATTTAATGACAGTGGATGCTGAAGCTCTTCAGGTATGATTTATATAATCGATGCAAGCAATCCCTCTTGCTTGAGATGTTTTCTATTAAGTTATGTATCAATGCTTGGATACCATAATAAATTATATTATTTAATCTTCTCTGCTTGCAGTTAGTATGCCAATCCCTGCACATTTTGTGGTCAGCTCCTTTTAGAATAATAGTTGCTCTTGCTCTCCTTTACCAGCAGCTGGGTCTTGCTTCGCTTCTTGGTGCACTGATTATTATTCCTCTGTTCCCTTTACAAGTATGGATATCTTCTTCTTCTTCTTATCTGATCTGACTTGACTTTCTGCCTATTAATGTCTTATTAATGTTTAATATCAGCCACACATATATGATGATTGATGTGTTGTGATTTGATTTTTACAACTATCCAAGCAGACAGTTACCATAAGCAAGATGCAAAAATTGACAAGAGAAGGATTGCACTGCACAGACAAGAGAATTGGAATTATGAATGAAATTTTGGCTTCTATGGATACCATCAAGTAAGAGTTATTTGTTAAATATACTAGCAATGTATGACATGCATCTCATCATGGATTGCAACCTTCTTTATTTGCTGAAACTATTTCAGATGTTACACATGGGAAAGTAGCTTCCAGACCAAAATTCAAACCATCCGAAATGATGAGCTGTCCTGGTACAAAGGAGCTCTAATGATGGGAGCTGTAAGGCCTTTCTTGAAAAAATCTAATTTTCATGACATAGTTCTGGAAAGACATTTATTTTTTATTAAACATGATTACTAGATTCACACTACCTCTTGAGATGAGCAGAGTTATTTATATTTTAGTTCTGCACTTCTGCTTAATGGCTTTGCATGAAGGATTGCTTGCAGGACTTTATTTATTATACATATGTATTAATATATATGTTCGAATGATGCTTATGTGCGCACAAAATACTATTACCGGAAAATCTGACTTTTTGGTTGCGGATGGCATATATTTCCCATTTCCATAATATTACTAGCAAGATATGTACTCAATGTCCTTCATTGTCCTAGATATAAATTTTTTTGATATTTCTTGATCGAAGCAAGCAACAGGGTTCTTTGATGTTCACTTCTACTTGCTCTATTTCTTTATGCCTTTCCTTATAATCTTCATTAAGCTACGGCTGAATATTGGATATTTTTTGTGTTAATTTGCAGTTGAACACCTTCATACTTAACAGTGTTCCTGTTGTGGTGATTGTGCTATCATTTGGGATGTTCACTTTATTTGGAGGAAATCTGACACCTGCAAGGGCGTTTACTTCTCTTTCGTTGTTTGCAGTGCTACGCCTTCCGCTTTACTATATTGCTACTTCAGTATCACAGGTATCTTTTATGTTCTACCCCCAGAAAATATAACGAGCTGAGTATTGTTAATTCACATCTTAAATTATCCTTATGACCTTGCCCATTCTTTTTGCAAGCTGTCGCTACTCACTTTATATTCTTTTCAGTTTTGTATTATTAAGTTTGTTGTGAACTTTTATACTCTATCCTTTGGCATATAAATGTCGTTTTAGGAGAATAGGGTAGTTTATAGATAATAGTGTTAAACAAATTTTGAGGTAAAAATTATTTGTCTTTTCTAGTTTTACTCCTACTTATTACTTTTAACTTAACACATTTTGTGATGGATCATATTAAGCAAAAACAAGGGTAATTTGGTAAATCTATAAGGGTTGTATTTGGATTTTATTTAAATTTGTGAATTCTAATTATTTCCATCCAAATGAAACCTAAACGTAAGGGTTCTTAATATGTATGAAATAGTTTTAAAATAACAACTATGCAAGTGGAGGGCGTACTAATTTTTACTTTATGGAGTTTAATATAACTACCAAGTGTTACAATTGCACAACCTTGAGATATTAGCCTTGTTTGGCAAAACATCTAAATCGAATAAGCTAATTTGTGAGACAATACGAGATAAATTAGCTTTTTTTAAAAAGACAAAATAACTTAAAACAGTATTCAATCAGCTCTTTTTGAAAGTGCTGCAAATAGCAGCATTTTGGATTTTAGCTTATCTAGGCAAAAAGTTGGCTTTGAAATTGCCAGTGTTAATTTTAACTCATTTATTACTCACGTAATCAGTTAACAGCTAACAACTAATTCCCAAACAGGCCCGTTATTTTTTTATACTAAATGTTATCACGGCGTTTCCACGGGACTCCTGAAGGACCGCTAGGCAGTACCGCCACGCCTTCTTTTTTGTGTGATTTCAATTGCCAATATTTGAATTTAATTTTTATTTGTAATATACTATAGTACTAAATTTGAAAAGTATTTTATTACAGGGAGATATGGCTATGTCATTTTAATTTTTTGTTCTATTTGAACTTTTGTAATTAATGTACTTCCTCTGTTTTCAATTAATAGTCCCATTTGAGTTTTGGAAACTATTCGTACAAACATTTTAATTTAAAGTTTTATCATAGTATACAAGTTAAAATATAGCCAAGTGAGATCTTGTTAGATTCGTCTCGTCGTGTAGTTTTTAAATATCGAATTTTTAGAATTTTTACTCGTACCAAACTTGAGTTATTAGTGGCTTAAAATGTGTATTGGACTGCATGCATTGTGGGTCCGTAGCGAATAAACAAAAACGGAGGAAGTATATTTTATAATTCTTTTATTTACAGTTGAATTTATTGTCGGCAGTATGGCATGGTCGCCGGGACTTGCCAGGGCGCCATGATAACACTTCAGTGTCTATATCCTTGAGAAGAAATGAATCTCCTTATACTTTTTACGGGCTTTGGAATATACTCCCTCCATTTTTTTGTTCTTGCACAATTTGGTGCATTGCTACTATTCACACTCATACTTTGACTTAAAGTTTTATCATAGTTATACAAGTTAAAATATAGCAAAGTAGGATCTTGTTAGATTCGTTCCGTCTTGTCGTCTTGTAGTTTTTAACTATGGTACTTTTATAATTTTTACTTGTACTGAACATGGGTTTTCAATTGTTTAAAATGTGCATTGGACTTCGTGATGGGTGGGTCCGTAGCAAGAATAAAAAACGGAGGGAGTATTATTTATTTATAAGCTTTAGATTGATCTGGATTATTCATTTTAAATTTTTTTAATGAATACTTAATTGATTGACTGATTGCAGATCTCTCTACGCAGTGCCTCATTTCCTCTTCTGTGTTCTTATGCAGATTATAGTGTAATTTTCATCTTTCCTGCTGTGGGTCTGATTTCGTAATTACCAGGTTGTAAATGCAAATGTATCACTAAAACGTGTGGAGGAGCTTCTTGTAACTGATGAGCAAACTCTTCTGCCTAATCCACCCATTGAACCAGGTTTACCAGCTATTTCAATCAAGAATGGGAACTTTGCTTGGGAGCCAAAGGTTTGTTTGAATTGTTCATGCACGTAATATTAAGTTAGTAATTATTCCCCAATTTTTGGTTGTTTCATTAATTGTACTTCCTTAGTTCTTTTTGGGGCAATTTTCTATGGTTATCACTTGCTGCTGTCAGGTTTAAAGGTCTTTTAACAGTTAAGGCTGCTGTAAAGTTTTTGGTCTTTTTCTATTAGTTTTTTTGTTTAGTGCCTCTAGGTAATTTAAATAAGTTTCAGCTAAAAATATTATTACATCATTATTATTGTTGAGCCATATGATTTATTTAAATTTCATACTGGATCTGAAACTTAATTGCTACTGTATTTATTTTTTTTTCCTGAAATCTCATCCAGTGATACTTTGCCTCACAAAATACAGACATCCACATCTCAACTTATTTCATATCACCCCTAAACACAATTTTCTCATTTTATCTGACAAACACAATATATTTGGATGGAACTGTAACCAAATGCAGCCTGAAGGTTCCAAACTAAATATTGGATAGTGGAACAAAACAGTGGGTTGCCATGAGTCAGTAGTTCTAATCTTGTTACACAATTGAAAAAGAATTCTATGCATTTGTAAATCTTTACTAGTGCATATCCATCTTATCATCATGGACATCTCAATTGTATGTGCATACTGAATCTTGATTGCTCTATTAAATCCACCAGGTCATCTCAATTGTATGGTACCTGGGATCTCTCGTCTCACTTTAAATTTCCCTTTTTCTGTGCATATGATGATATGAGGGTTCCATCTGTCAAGGTCTCTGTGGTGTGATATGATCTTTAGATATAGATAGAAACAGTAAATCAATAAAAATATTAGAATATCTAGAAGTCCATAACAATTTTTAGCACTTCCTTTAATATCCTTGTTTCTCTTTATTGTAAGTGATGGCGTAATTTCGCTGCAAATATTTATTTTTTTACACCGCAAATATTTATTTTTTTATTGAGAAGCGGGATTTTCTTCTATTACGGAAAATTACTCTATTACAATACAATTAAAAGATAAATATATACAAGTCTATAATTAATGCACCAGTTAACTTAAGCCCAATACAAATATACAACACAACAACATCAAATCCAACACTCTCCCTCAAGTTGAGCATATAAATCATATGTTCCCAACTTGTCAGAAATAAGATCAGAACATGA